>APFE030396558.1:53636-76957 GCA_000404065.3 Pinus taeda | reverse complement strand
CCCACCCTTTGTTATAAATAGAACTTCATAACTCATAGACCAGGCTTTTGGGAGCCAAGATTTTGGCTAGGCTTATGCTTAGAAAAGGCTTGGGAGTATTGTGAATATCCTTGGCTTCTCCATAGCGTAGAACAAGTATAATTTTTTGGAGGAGCAAGTGTTCTTGATTGTAATGTTCCAGTATAGGGGCTAGTGATCGTCAATGGTGTATGTATGGATGGAACATTCACTTATAATAATAATATCAGAGCCAACACACTTCCATGCATATGTTGTTATTATATTTGGAATATTTTCGTTTCTTTAGCAATGTATGTTGTTTAACCTATGCATTTTCTTATGAACTACTTTGTATGCAATTGTACGAATCCTATTGAATGTGTGTTGTTGGATTAACTCATCCCTTTGATTTGCGGACTATTCTACATTTTAGCTTGTGGTGTCATTCTACTTGTGTGTTCCTTTCAATTTGCATACTATTACAAGCTTCTAAGGGGCACACTTCCTATTTGCTTTTGTGTGTTAGAACCTTCATGCGTCACAATGGACTCTCCACAAGGTCACACACTTGCTGTCACCCAAATTTATCTTACTTACCTCTGCGCGCTACCATGGTCAGGGAATTACATTACCACCAACTACTAGGAATCCTACTCCAAACAATTTGAGGTCTAGTTGGGACTTCATATCAAGGAGATCCTTTGAATGTTGGCGGGTCTAGCACTATCAACAATATTCCATAGAAACTTTGAAGTATATATCACCCCACCATAGGGAGAATGAAAAATGATAAAGTCAAGATACAAATAGGAAGTGGGTAATGAAGTGTAGATCTTGTGTATATAAGTGGTCATTAATGCACAAATGTAGCAATCATAAAATTGTATAATGGTTAAGATAGGAGAGGAGGAGAATTAGATACCTCCATCAATGATTCCAATGAAGAAAAGAATGAGGAAAATTATGACGCAGGTAAAAAATCCTAAGATCAACACCTATCATATCCCTAACTACTAAACATAATCACACAACCTTAAACCTTTAAATTGAGGGGGCACATGCAAAATAATAATGTCACCATACTTAAAAATATTGATAGAAACCATAACTTTATCATTTGTTTGTATCATTGGTTACAAATATAAGGGTTATGATGGAAGATGGAAAAAATATTAATGTTATAGGGAAAATACCACAATGTAGAGTTGCAAATACAATATTATATCTTTGAATTTGAATTCTACATGATTTTTTTCAAAGTAGATGTCCTCTTAGGAATTGAATGGCTACAAACATTAGGTAGTTGCAAGATACCCCCTTGAAAAACCTTAGGATTTCCTTCCAAGTTTTGGATTTTTGTTTGCATGTGTCATTGTCATTTAATCAAACAATTTCCACATGTATGGTTGTAGGTATGTTTTCTTGTATTTTTATTTTAAATAACATATGCAGTAATCAAAATATGGCAACTAAACACTTCAGACCAGCAATATATACTTTGTACTAGACCCAAAAACATAGTTACCACTGATATACATATTTACTACAAAAATAAAGTTATAAACACAACCATAGGGAGAATTAAAAACAATAATGTCAAGATACAAATAGGAAGTGTGTAAAGAAGTGTAGATATTATGTTGATAAGTGGTTATCAATGCACACGTGCAGCAATCAAAAAATTGTATAATGGTGAGGCTAGGAGAGGAGGATAATTAGACACCTCCATCAAAGATTCCAATGAAGAAAAGAATGAGGAAAATTATGACGCAACTACAAAATCCTAAGAGCATCACCCAACATATCCCTAACTAATAATCATAATCACAAAACCTTAAACCTTCAAATTGAGGGGGCATGTGCAAAAGAATAATGTCGCCATATTTATAACCTTTGATAGCAACCATAACTTTATAGATGGAAATGTTGCTTATTTGTATGATTGGCTACAAACATAAGGGTTATGATGGAAGATAGAAAAAAGATTGATGTTATAGTGAAAGTGCCACAATGTAGAGTTGCAAATACAATATTATATCTTTGAATTTGGGTTCTACATGGTATTAGAGTACTATCCTTTTAGTAATTCAATGGCTACAAACATTGGGTAGTTGTAAGATACCTCCTTGGAATACCTTAGGATTTCCTTTCAATCTTTTGAGTTTTGTTTGCATGTGCCATTGTCATTTCAACAAACAATTTGCACATGTATGGTTGTAAGTGTGTTTCCTTGTATTTTTATTTCAAATAACATACCCAGTAATCAAAATATACCATTTAAATACTTCAGACCAGCAACATATACTTTGTAGCAATCAAAGAATTGTATAATGGTGAATTTAGGAGAGGAGGAGAATTAGATAGCTCCATCAATGATTCCAATGAAGAAAAGAATGAGGAAAATGATGACACAAGTACAAAATCCTAAGAGCGCCACCCAACATATCCATAACTACCAAACATAATCACACAACCTCAAACCTTTGAATTGAGGGAGCACGTGGAAAAGAATAATATCACCATACTTAGAGATTTTGATAGTGACCATAACTTTATGGATGGAAATGTTGTGTGTTTGTATCATTGGCTAAAAATATAAGGTTTCTAATGGAAGATGGAAAAAATATTGATGTTATAGGGAAAATGCCAACATGTAGAGTTGAAAATACAATATTATATCTTTGAATTTGGGTTCTACATTATTTCTGTCATAGTATATGTCCTATTAGGAATTCAATGGCTACAAACATTAGGGTAGTTGTAAGATACCCCCTTGGAATACCTTAGGATTTCCTTTCAAGTTTTTGAGTTTTGTTTCTATGTGTCATTGTCATTTCATCAAATAGTTTGCATATGTATGGTTGCAGGTGTGATTTTTTATATTTTTACTTCAAATAACATACATAATAATCATAATATGGAAATTAAATACTTCAGACCAACAACATATACTTCGTACTAGACCCAGAAACGCAGTTACCATTGATATATTTATTTACCACAATAATCAATTTATGAACACACAACCATTGGGAGAATAAAAAATAATAATGTCGAGATACAAATAGTAAGTCAGTAAAGAAGTGTATATATTGCATTGATAAGTGGTCATCAATGCATAAGTGTAGCAATAAAAAATTGTATAATGGTGAAGCTAGTAGAGGAGGATAGTTAGATATGTCCATCAATGATTCCAATGAAGAAAAAAATGAGGAAAATTATGACGTAAGTACAAAATCCCAAGAGTAGCACCCAACATATACCTAACTACTAAACATAATCACACAACCTTAAACCTTCAAATTGAGGGGGTACGTGCAAAATAATAATGTCACCATACTTTAGACTTTGATAGCAACCATAACTTTATGGATTGAAATGTTGCTTGTTTGTATGATTGGCTACACATATAAGGGTTATGATGGAAGATGGAAAAAAGATTGATGTTATAGGGAACATGCCACAATGTAGAGTTGCAAATATAATATTAAATATTTGAATTTGGGTTCTACATGATGTCTATCAGAGTATATCTCCTCTTAGGAATTCAATGGCTACAAACATTAGGTAGTTGTAAGATACCCATTTAGAATATGTTATGATTTCATTTCTAGTTTTTGAGTTTTGTTTGCATGTGTCACTGCCATTTCATCAAACAGTTTGCACATGTATGGGTGTAGCTTCTTGTATTTTTATTTCAAATAAAATACACATTACACAAAATATGACAAGTAAATACTTCATACTAGCAACATATACTTTGTACTAGACCTAGATATAGATATATATAAAGTTATAAACGCACAACCATAGGGAGAATGAAAAGAAATAATGTCAAGATACAAATAGGAAGTGGGAAAAGAAGTGTAGGTATTGTTTTGATAAGTGGTCATCATTACACAAGTGTAGCAACCAAAAAAATGTACAATGGTGAAGCTAGGAGAGGAGGGGAATTAGATATCTCCATCAATGATTCTAATGAAGAAAAGAATGAGGATAATTACGACGCAAGTACAAAATCCTAAGAGCAACACACAACATATCCCTAACTACCAAACATAATCACACAACCTTAAACCTTCAAATTGAGGGGGCACATGAAAAATAATAATGTCACCATACTTATAGACTTTGATAGAAACCATAATTTTATGGATGAAAATGTTGCTTGTTTTTATCAATGGCTAAAAATATAAAGGTTATGATGGAAGATGGAAAAAATATTAATGTTATATGGAAAATGCCACAATGTAGAGTTGAAAATCTGATATTATATCTTTGAATTTGGGTTTTACATGATTTTTGTAGGAGTAGATGTCCTCTTAGGAATTCAATGGGTACAAACATTGGGTAGTTGTAAGATACCCCCTTGGAAAACCTTAGGATTTCCTTTCAAGTTTTTGGATTTTGTTTGAATGTGTCATTGTCATTTAATCAAATAGTCTGCACATGTATGGATGTAGGTGTGTTTTCTTGTATTTTTATTGCAAATAACATATGCAATAATCAAAATATGCCAAGTAAATACTTCAAACCAACAACATATACTTTGTACCGGACCCAAAAACGCAATTACCACTAATATATATATTTACCACAACAATAAAGTTATAAACACACAACCATAAGGAGAATATAAAACAATAACGTCGGGATACAAGTAGGAAGTTAGTAAATAAGTGTATATATTGCGTTGATAAGTGGTCATTAATGCACAAGTGCAACAATAAAAAACTTTTATAATGGTGAAGGTAGGAGGGGAGGAGAGTTATATACCTTCATTAATGATTCCATTTAAGAAAACAACGAGGAAAATTGTGATGTAATTACAAAATCCTAAGAGAAACACCCAACATATACCTAACTACTAAATATAATCACACAACCTTAAACCTTCAAATTGAGGGGGCACATGCAAAAGAATAATGTCACCATACTTATAGAATTTTATAGCAACATTTTGTCGCTGCAATGACGACCCTCCAAAATTTATGCCTAATCTAATTTTTCAGGCTACATGCAATGTCATTCCAAGTTGCCTTGTGTCATCATGTTGTTAGCTTGGCTACCCTTGTGTTATCTCTAAGTTTCGTTTCCTCCTAAGTTGAATTTTTATAAGTGTCATCGTCTTATCTTTAGGAGCGCTTGTGCCATCTTATCTAAAGATAGGAAAGGGCCTATTTTTTCTCGACTTAGCAACTAGATTTTTTAGACATGAATTACACTCACAGAAGTGGGAAAAAACAAAAAATTCTAGGAAAAACACACTTTTTGACTCATAGATCCACTGTTCGTTGGAACTATGCCCTCCTTGAGAAAAGCACACTCCAAACCACCAGTGGGGCACACTCCTTTCCTAGTTGAGAACACTCCTTGAGCTCAGTGAGTACACCCTCCAAGCCAAGCACACTCCTCGTTATCAAGAGATGCACCCTCCTCATGCATGCACTTTACTTGTTGCATTTGGGTGCGCTCCTATAAAGTAGGACCCCACTCTCACTTCATTAATTAAGTCATTGGATGACAAGTGGTAAGCATGCATGGAATTTTTTTGCATGTAATCTCTTTATAATAAACTCAGTTAATCATTCTTCCAGACAATCATTCTCATTCGGGTTGAGCGCACCTCTTTGAATCAAGGAGCTCTTCATCAATCTTTGTTTCAAGTAAGTTTTTCATGTCGTTTTTCTTGTTTTCTTTTTGTGTTTTTGTTGTCGTTATTGTTTTCTTTGCTGGCATTTTCATCCATTTCAATTTCTTTTTTGGCATTTTTAATCATTCTTCCTAGTACAAGTGTCAATTTGTTGTTGCAATAATTTTTCTTATGACTCTTCGCATTTTGTGACCTTTCAACTTCTAGTCATGATTGTGATAGAGCCTTTAAGTACTTGCATGCCTTTCCTCTTAGCATTACTATGTTTCTATATTGATTACTGGTCTTTGTTAGTTGATTTCAATCCATTTCAGATAAGAGGGCACTTTTGGAAGTGAAGCCCTCATGTCTCAGAAAAATGCGTTGATAAAACCTAGTCTCCCTTAAAAAGCGCACTCCAGAGAGACAAGCCACCATTGTTCTCAAAAAATGCACCCTTGTTCAACGCATGGAACATCCTGAATAAACATCCTACCTCCTTGTTCCTTGATTGTGTGCCATGCACCCTCCCAGTCCCTCTTGAGTGCACAACACATTGGGAAGGTTGATCCGTGAACCCTTGCTCTTTTGGCTCGCACCTTGCGCCCTATCTATCCTCTTTGAGCACACAATACACTCACAACCAATAGTGAGTCTCCTTCTGGCCTTCAAATTATGCAATGTGCCCTTAAGCCCTCTCTCTCTCTTCCCTTGAGTGCATAGTGCACCTTGAAGCCTCATGTGATCCTTGACTCTTCACTATTGCTCTGACATGCTCCCTCCTTTGTCTTGATGCACTTTTCTTGCCTAAACATTGATCCTATCTCATATATGATAGGCTTATGATCTTTGCTACACTTGATTTCTCTTTGAACACTATCTTTAGAGTAATAAATAGAGTATTTTGTGGAGCTAATTTTTGTTGCCATCAGTGTGCTTCCATGTGCAGGTGTTTCAACTACTAGTCTTATTACTCTCTCATCGTCTATTGGAATGATGCCTCGCACTACCCTTCAAGTGGCCTCAAATGGAATTTCAGAAGCAATTACTAAGGAAGTACTGGAAGTTACATGGCCTACAATTCCCATCTTTGCAGATACGCAATGTTTTATAGACAAACATTCTAAGGTCACATGGAAGGATACTAAAGACACATTCATGCAAAAGAAATTCCCAGAGGATTTAGAAGACAAGGAATTCTATATCAACATAAAGAAGTTCAGAATTCATAGGATTGCATATGGGTTTCCAGTAATTCCTTGTGCAAAGGCAATTGAGTGGATCCTATCACACATGGATGATTCCAACTTGGTGCTTCGCAGTGAAAGTGGTGGTGAGCTTGCTACCTACTATGGCTAGGACATGCATACTTATTACAAGATGTTGAGACTTAGAGAATATGCCAACAATATATTCTATACTAGATGGGTTAATCTTAACACAAGTGAAATCATCAAGTCCTAGTGTCAAGGGCCTACCAAAATCCAACACTGCCCAAGTTCAGTTTACTCGACTAGGAATTTCAAGAAGGTATATCGGTACCACATTGCTATGTGTTTTACATTGCATGGGTGGAAAAATACAAAAGTATTTGAAGATAATTTGATATCCATGCTCAACCTGGTTTTTACTCGAGGCTGAATCTTCAATTGGGTAGACATACTTTCCTTTGAATTGCAGCGACGTGTTTGGCAAGCCAAAGCAGCTCAAAGAGAAAACTAAGCACTGGATTTTTATATGTTAGCATATCTATTAGATGTGTTCTATACCAAATATGAATTCCCAGGGGTGCATTGGAATTGGACCCCACTAGACAAGTTTCCAGTCTACTTCCATTGTAGGGTGTTATCAGAGTTAAGTTTTAGAGGAGCTTATGATAGATTACTGGAGCATTTCTTTGCGATTATATTTCACATGATTTATGAGGTTGAAACTCCTATGTGGCTGACCATGTGAGCAAGGCATTGCATGATATCATAGATTTTTTTTCCACACTATATGGAACATACATCAGATGCTTTGGATGTCATACTTCCCCCCATGTTATGCCACGATACGTGACTAACAAGGTCGTCTTGCAAGAGATCGCTCGTCAGTTGAATAATGGGTTATTTGCATAGCTTCATAGGAGAATAAAGGCTCATTGGCCCACTCTCCCTTTCAGGATTGGAATGTATGAGATGAAAAGCCTCAAGGCAATAGATGCTAAAATATAAGAACTTAAGGGCCTACACTTTGGAGTTAGAATATTTCACCGATATGGTCCTAGGAAAGTGTGGAGGACACATTGTGACAGGATAGGATACACTTGGGCATATGTACGAATGACTACTACAGAAGATGAAAAAGTGAATAATTGGTACAACACATTAAGAAAGACACATCCAGGAATTGAGGCAGGTCCCTCCTAGGTTCCACAAACTTAAGATGTATAGATAAAAGAGGCACCAAACATTTTCTCAAGCAAGCACTACAACTTCCAAGAAAAGGATTAAGCATGATCCAACAATAGAAAATAGTAGAAAGTGGAAAGTTCACCCATTAAGTAAAGGAGCTATTAAGGCTGAATAGGAGAAGAAATGATTGGAAGCAAAGATACAACAAGAAGAAGAGGAGAAGAGAAAGGAGGATGACCTGCTTAGAAACAAACATGAAGAAGAAGAAGAAGAAAGGAAGAGAATAGAAGAAGAAGAACAAAGGCACTCACAGGAGGAAGTCGCATAGTGGTTGAAAGAAGAACAAATGACCCATGATATAGAAGCTATATTGGAGGAAGAGGACGCCAATGAGCCTATTGATGATGAACTAGTCTCTCCAGCATAATTGTAACAACCCTGGTGAAAAGTTCATGTAATAAAAGTTAATAAAGGAAAACTAAGACCATGGGTAAAGGACACGTATTCCAAGCTAAATGTTGGGCAAAGATATTCTAGTGGGCATCACTGGACGTGTGTGTTTTGGCTAAAGAAAATTGCCAAAGGCTAAGGCAAAAAGGCATTTTGGCACATTCATTTATGAAAATAAAGGAAATTAGGAGAAAAGGAAGGTGAAATGTCATAAGTTTCATGTGAGGAGGAAAATGAAGGAAAATAATGGAAAATGAAGAAATTAGAGGCCTTGTTGATAAAAAGGATTCTAAGGATCAGCTAGCATGTTACTCAATGTTAGGCTTTCTCGGTGTCAAGATTTTGTCAACTTCAAGTTCTGAGCTCTCTCATTATTGTCTCTCTCTCTCATTCTCTTGGTCACTTAGAGTTTCTTAGAGCACTCTAGTGTGGAGCAAGGAAAGAAAAGAAAGCAAAGGAAAAGAAGGCAAGAAAGGAACAAGGAAAGGAAAGCAGGATCAAGCAACATTAGCAGGAATACTTGCAGGTAACCTTTTGCATGTGTGATTTCCTAGATGGTTTGGACATGCATGGCTTTGCATGTTGGTATGTGGTTCTTTTGTTGTCGGTGGCATGGTTTTGTCGGGTTTATGACAGTGGGTTTCAGCCTAGCCCAACCTTTTTCGGGTGCCATGGTATGTTGGGATGTTTATTTCAATTTTATAACTTTGGAATTTTCAGATGGATTTTGGAATCCAAGGCAGAGGTGGTCTCAAGGTTCATTCCAAAAGGCCTAGGAATCCCTTGACCAGTTGTGGCGGGATACACAATAAAGCCTGAGGGAGATGTCTCAGTTTAGGGCCTAGTGATCCAAGTGTGGATTGCAGTAAAGATTGAGAGACAAGGAGATGGAAAATTCCTCAAGGATAGTGACGGATTCTTGATGGAATTCCAAGTTTTGTTCGGTTATGATCGGAGCACTAGTTTTGGTGTGATCGCGATTGGATGAGGGTGGAGGTGGTTTAACCTCTGGATTCCCTTGGTTTTTCTTGGATTGGTTGTTCTACAAGATCCCACATTCATGTTTGGAATATGGCACGATGGTGACTGATTGAAAGAGAGATTTGGTGCCACCATGTCTATGGTCGGGTGTTACGTGGAAGTCCCAAACCTGGTCGGATTTTCCCATGATTAATAAATTACATTTTCTCTTACTTTTTCACTGATTTATATGTGGATTTAATGGTTGTCATATCTCTGGTATTTATATGGTTTTATGTTGGTTATAAGCATGGTTGAATGACTGGTTTATGTCATGGTTATTTCATATATTTACTTGTAACTGTTAAATGGATGGATGCAAGACCTAATTGATGATGTAGTATTTCAATGGAGAAGGAGGTGATCCTTCTGGTTATGTTTCATAAGTTGTTTCAGTGGTTTGTGCTTTGTCTTGTATCCTAGACCTATAAGTTGTATTCATGCCAAGTGTTTGACAGAATGTTAGTCCCGGTTGGGGATTCTCAGGCCTAGTCCTAAGGGTATTTTTTTATTGATCAGCATTGTTATCATGTTTTTAATGAATATTGGAAGTTACAACAAGTTTTGGGCAAAGGCCAGGATTCTGGGCTAGAAAAGTGGCTTAAATATCGAGGTCCATGGCACAAAACTGGCAATTTTGGTCCACAATCATTGGCAAGAAGGCCTGTGAGCAAATTTGGATTTCTGGCCACTCCCTTTCCCATAGCATGAGAGAAACTATGGCCTAAGAGCTACAAAATAACAGTGGGACCCAGGGACAAGTTGTCTGAGTGGTTGACTTGACTCCTGAGGGTTCTGTTGATGATGTTGGATGATTGTATGTGATGTTTCGTTGATTCCACTTCCTTAAGGTGACATAGGAGTTTGAATATGATTGTAGTAGCATCTCTCCTCATGTTTAACCCAATTGGCATGGTTACTTTGGGTAGACCTAGGAGGGGGTGTTACAAGAACCTCCCATTACAGGTGGCCATCTTCCATTCATTGAGATGGGAATTACACTGCCACTAGAAGATAGGGTCATGGACATGTGTAATGCTACATTTGGTCAGTTGAAGAAAAGGGTCGTGTAAGAAATATGAAAATTATTCCCTAGTGATCCTCAAAATCTAGTCTCATTATCTACTAAAAGGTGATAACCACAAACACTAGGAGAAACCCACAAGCAGTCATGGAAGTTAATGTTTCTTTTTCCATAGAAGGATAGGATAATTCATAGTATCTCTTAAGTGAAAATGCACGGTTGAGAAAATAGATGGTTGTGAAAAAAGCGAAGTGTGGAGCACCTCACTACAAAGAATTAGTGTTTGTCTTCCAACAATCTCAATATAAACGAATGGCGAGCAACTATACAGGAAGAAATGGGGCCAATGGAAAACACCATGGCATAGTTGTATGACTAAATGATGCTCCTACATGAGGTAGTGGCACCCTTGGTTGGTATACAAAATAAATCACAAGAAATCCTAAAGCTCTTGAAGGTGGCAAACAAAGTTGATCAAATACAGGGATGGGCTACCAAATATTTAAAGGTTCCACAATGGTTGGTCAGAAAGGATAGGATTTTTGTTGAGATGGATAGAGTACAATTGGCACTCCACAGTTAGAATTACAGTCGTCTCGGTGAAGAGTCAACCAACACTATGGATGATTATTTCTAACTGCATAATTTTTTAGAGTCATTGGCATAGAAACATGGGATGCATTAAGTGGGATCACTTGGAGATACACAAATTCGGGATATCAACATGCATGAAGTGAAGTTGTATATCAAGCAAACCAAACAAGCATCAAAATAAGAAGGCTTAGAGATTACTAAGAACATTATTCTACAATATGTTGTCGTGCCAGCTAAAGTTCATATGAAATTGTCATGGTTGTGGAATAATGTGAAATATAGCTTGAAATCTATATTGACAGAAGCATTGGAGGTGAAGATCTGGTTTGTAGTAGATTTGTCGTACTGGGTCTGTTAATTTTAGTTAACAATGGTAGGTTCTATGCTTAGCACAATTAATTCAATGTTCCTTTAGCATCCCAGTGACAATTTCAATTTAGTTTTCCAATAGCAATCACATTAACCATAAATCACATTGACATTAACTATAGATAGAATATAAAATAAAATGCAGAAGACAAGCCAATATGAGAGGAGACCAAATTTGATAGATTCCAGGGAAAAACCCAAATGTGGGAAAAACCCTTTGATCAATTCTTATTATTATTATATCAAATGTTCAAAAAAGAGTGAGAGAGTACAAAAGTCAAAATTGACTTGCCAAATCAAAGTAAAAATAGCCCTTTCAAATCTACAATCAAACTCAACCCTAACTAGAAATTCAAAGATGGTCAATGTAGCAATAAAACAACCCTCTTGAAGCTCAGTCAAAACCAGTCAAATTTAGCTTGATAAGGTGGTCAAATTTTACCGAAAACAGTCCTGAAAACTATAGCCAAATTTGGTCAACTTTGCGGTCAACCATGCAGTGAGCCCTACGGTCAAAGTGCCAATAGATTCTTGGTTTCTGTGCCAAACTATATGACCTACCAAAAACAAAAATTTCCCACAAAAATCGCAATCGAAGGATGAGTCAAAGTGCTCGGTCAATGCTAGTCAAACTCTTGCAACAATCTTGAAATTCAACCCTGCAATTTTGCCATAAATTTCATCCTTCTGCCACACGTATGAGAGAGAATATATTCCAATAGTTGTATGAACCAATGAGAGAAGGAGAGAGAAAAAAATGTGTGTGAAGATGATGCCAAATGAGGTGAGAGGGAAATTGTATTTATAGAATTCGTTGAGTGTGAAAAGTCACGTTCATTGGGCTTCATGAGCCTACATGATGATGTGGCCGACCTAAACAATTAGCACATGTGTGGGCATAAATTCAAAAACACACTTCTGTTGGTCCAAATTAGATGATCTTTATTAATTTTGGTCCTCTTGAAAAGAGGAATTTAAGGCAATCATCAACTCCATCAAATAAGTTGTCCCAAGGTGCAATATGGCCCTAATTTCCAGTTTTAGCACTTGCTTTCACAGGGGATTCACCTAGTGAACCTCTGACATATCACGTGCGTTCACGACATATTAAACAATACCTTTAATTTGAATACATATAGGTAAATCCCTCTAAAAATCACATTATTTAACCCCCTACCAATATGAACCCAACACAATTTCCCAATTAAAAAAACCCCTACTTTCACTAGATATTGTAGGTATCCATTTTTTCATTAACATTTTTTATACCCCTTTATATTTTTTTCATTAACTTTAAGCTCCATTTTTTATATTTTCCAATATAAAAACCCTTTACCCCCTATATATCCCCCAATACATTATGTCATTTTTTCTTCAATACATATCCCCCAATATGAACCCACGTGGTATGATATTGCTCCCCCAGTGAAGGCCCCGTGCTCCCTCTTAACTAGGGAGAATTCCACCTACCAATCCATCCATCATCATCGATCATCATGCCACCATGTCATCATGTATCATCTCTTAATATTATCTCATCTCTGCTCTATTGAACACTAATATGAATAATGAAGAAGAATCGTTCGAAAGTGTGTCACAAGACCTTACCACTCTCCACTGAAAAAAGTTAGTCCAGAGATAGAACCTCGATTAGACTTTATCGCAGATCAAGTTGTTGAACACCATGCATCCCATTCATAGGAAGTATGGTAGTACATGATGCATTCATCAATAGTGTTATGGTCCCTAACCACTTTTCCCAACTCATTAGCCAGATGAGAGGTACTTCCCATGAGTCTCAGACTACATGGGTAGGATGTATGTTGGGGCATCAACAAGAGAAGGTGAACCACTCATCATGCTCATATACCATAGGATAAGGTGAACCACTCATCTTATGCATATGTCAATCGTAGGGGAATTTGAACCACTCACCCTACACACACTTGTCATCAATTGTAGGGGAAGGTTAACCATTCACCATACACACATGTCAACCATCATGGGGTATCATAGGGGAAGGTGAACCACTCACCCTATACATAGCGCACCAATAGGGGAAGGTGAACCACTCACCTTGTACATAGCGCACCAATAGGGGAAGGTGAACCACTCAGCATATGGTCACTCATAGCTCCAAGAAGTACCCCAATCCCCGAGGAACTCCTAGAGCTCAATGTCCAACTAAAGCGGGACCCTCATGGGAGGGTCTTTCCACGACTCCAAGTCTCTATCGGAAGCCTAAGAATTTTACCTTCCCTAAAGGCTTCGTGATAATTTTTGCAACTTTCTCATCAGTATTGGTGTATTGGAACCTTATTGCTCCCCATTGTACCATATCCTAGATAAAGTGGTTACTGATATCAATGTGCTTAGAGCAGTCGTGGAACATGTGATTCTCTAAAAGGAGAATCCCACTCTAGTTGTCGGAGAAGATCATGGCGGTATCCAACATGTGCTCAAATATCTCACTGAAGATCTTCCTCAACCAAACAGCTTCACAATAGGCCATAATAGCTACAATGTATTTGACCTCAGTGGTGCTTAAAGAAACCGATTTATGCTTCCTGCTCATCCATGAAAATGAAGCAAACCCTAATGAGAAGAAACATCATGATGTGCTCTTTCAATCCACCACACTTCCAGCCTAGTCGCCATTCGTATATCCATGTAGCCTCAAATTCCCGACAATGTATCTCAGTCTATAATTGATTGTGCCACGAAGATATCTCAAGAGATTCTTAGCAGAAATCCAATGTGTGTGATGAGACTCGTCCATAAATTGACTCAATATATTCACAACGAAGCATATGTCCGGATGGGATTTTACCAAGAACATTATGGCCCCCATAAGTTGTCTATATTCAAAAGGGTTTTCCAATTCGGGCCCAACAACACTTCCACATAGCTTCTTGAAGTTGAGTTCCATCGGAGTAGACATAGACTTGCAATCAACCATCCCACATCTCTTAAGCAACTTCACAATGTATTTTCCTTGAGAAAGGAAAATCTCACCTGGATTTTTCCAGACCTCCAGGCCTAGGAAGTAGTGCATCAGCCCTTGGTCCTTCATCTCAAACTCGGAAGATAACTCCCTCTTGCATTGGTAAATGAGAGGGTATGCACCTGTTAGAAAGAGATCATTTACATAAATGACCAAGATGAGATGCATGTCCTTTTGAACCTTGAAGTATAGATTAGTATCAACATTGCTCCTCATAAATCCCAACTTCATAAGATAGCTATCAATCCTCTCATACCAAGCCCTAGGGGCTTGCTTCAACCCATAGAGGGATTTCTTCAACATGCATACATGTGCCCTTCGATATTGTACTTCGAACCCCTAAGGTTGTTCCAAGTAGACTTCCTCCTTAAGTGAGCCATGCAAGAGAGTAGTCTTAACATCCATTTGATGTAGGCTCCATCCTTGAGAGGAAACGAGAGAAATAATTGATATAATAGTGGTATATCGGGCAACTTGTGCAAATATCTCGTCATAGTCCACTCCTTCCTTTTGAGAGAAGCCTTGAGCAATGAACTTGGCCTTGTATTTCTCAGCACTTCCATCATCTCCATGTTTAATTTTGTATAGCTATTTTGTGGTGACTACAGACTTGTCCTTCGATCTAGGAACCACATCCCAAACATCATTTTTCATGATAGATTCATCTTCCTCATTCATCGCATCCTTCTATACTTAATTCTTTACAGATTCTTCGAACGTACATGGCTTAGATTGAACAATAATAATCATAGAAACTAAGTACTCTTGATACCTGTTCGGTTTCTTGGTTTCACAAAATGTTCCTCTTGGAGAAATATGTCTTTCACCATCTTCGAGAGTATCTTTGAGCCAAAGGTATTTTCCTTGAGGTAGAGGGATCACTAGGTGGTGGATTAATGGAATCCATGAGGCCTTCAACATTGGGCATAAGCTCATCTGTTAGAGGTTCATGCAGCTTTTATGCAACATCATCATTATCCTTCCTTGGAATGGGGAGATCTATGTCCTTCCCAAGTGCAGTGTCTTCATCGAAGATGGTATCATGGCTTATTGCCACATCTCTTTGACTAGGCACATAGATTTTATATGCCTTTGAATTTTCATTATAGCCCACAAGTATACCTTTCTTTCCAGACGCTTCCAAGTTCTTTATTTTATCTTTAGACACATGAAAATACATGGGATAACCAAATATTCTAAAATGAGAAACATCAGGTTTCTTACTAGTGAAAACTTCTTCGGGTGTCTTGAAATCTAGTGCTTGATGCAGGCTCCTATTTTGAATATACATGGTAGTGTTAGCATCTTCTCCCCATAAGAACTTTGGTCAACCTTGATCATGGAGCATGGAATAGGTAGATTCCATGATTTTTCGTTTCTTCCTTTCAACAACTCCATTTTTCTCAAGGGTGTATGGAATGGTTGTCTCCCTCTTAATTCCAACCTCTCTACATAAGTCATTGAATTCATTTGATTCATATTTGGTTCCATTTTCGGTCTTCAATATCTTGATCTTCTTCCTTGTTTGTTTGTCCACCAAGGATTTGAAATAATGGAACCATTCGAACACTTCATCCTTCGTCTTCAAGATATAGATCCATGTTTTACGAGAGAATTCATCCACAAAAATTGCATAGTATAAGTATCCTCCCAATAATGTTACGGGAAACATACCAGATAGATCAGAATGGACCAATTGAATAATATCAGTAGTTTGGCTTTCACTTGAAGGGAATTATCCCCTTGTGAGTTTCCCAACTGCACAACCCTGACAAACTCCTTCATGATTCATGTTGAAATCAGGCATACATGTTACCATCTTACTTACCCTAGGTAAGGCTTTATAATGTAAGTGGGTGAACCTTCAGTGCCATATCTCATAGTGAAGCGAAGCATCGCACGTCATGGCTCCCAAAGGACTTCCTCCAACTTGATAGAGACCTTCAACCCTAAACCCAAGTGTAAATTCACCTTTATGGTTTCTTTGCCAAATACATACCTTTCCATCAGTGAATGCTAGCTTGAAGCCTTTATCTTACATCATAGAAGTAGACACCGGATTCTTCTTCAAATTGGGTAAATATAATACTTCTTGTAGATGAATGTTTTGACCTTGATTTAAGTGAAGAGTGACATTACCTATTCCTTTCATGGGATAGGTGGCATTATCTCCAAGTATGATATCCAAATTAGTCTTCTTTTCAACCAAATTTGAGAGGGCCTCCTTGTACCTAGTGAAGTGCCTTGAGGCTCCACTATTAATCAACTAATGATCCAAAGTGTCCAGAGGAGAGGAAGTACATAGAGCATAAATAAGGTAAAATTCCTTTTGTTTTTCTACAAAATTACTTTCCTCATACATGGAGTTTCTTGATCTTTTGGGAGGTCAACCATTTCCATATTGAGCAGCGGGAGCATTCCTTTTTCCTTTATTATTGAACTTCTTGTTCCTTTGATTTCCATTGCGTTTTTGTTGTTGTTTTCATCATCCCTTGGAGATTTCTTCTTGTTGGGTGTGTTTTATTTCTTTCCATGACTAGTTAGGGAGTTAGAGGGGGGGGGGGATTAGACCCCCCTTCGTTGTGTCGAGTGTAGCGCCCCTAAAATTTTTTTTTTGGACCCTATATTAGGTGGGTGGACCTACCTATGGTTTTGTGCATGGCTTTCGCCCATGGTTTGGGCATGTTGGTTTTCTACCCATGGTATTTTGTAGATTTGGTCAAGGGAACTACAATTATGTTCTAATCCAGGATTAATGGATTGGGGTTTATGGATGCTTCAGCACATATATATGTATTGTAACATTGAAAGGAATATAATGAAATATCAATCTGGTAGTCTTGGAGTTGGGATCCAGGGGAAAATATTTGTGTATATAATTTTAATGTTTTATGCTCTCGCCATTGTTTATTTTTTGTTTTTAGAATTTTTATGCAAGTAATTTTTGTACGAGGTTACAACCTACACTTCTTGTGAGGGAACTCTCTTGCATAGTGGTCGAACCTATTACAACTGAAACATCTTCCTTTGCTTCCTTCTTTGAATCCCTGCTTGAACCCTTGACCCTGTCTCCTTGTACCAACATTATTTTTCTTATTTTCACGAGTGGAGTAAGTAGTGGGTTCATTTCCATTTGAAGGCTTATATCCTTCCATCAACCTTATCTCCTCTTCAATGCATCTAGCCAATAATTCATTGAAACTAGGAATCTTATCATTGTTGAGAATGGTGGTGTTAAACACATTTCATGCTCTTGAAAGACCCCCAAGTGTAATGAGAGTGAGCCCCTTTTCATCAATAACATCTCCCTTAGATAAAAGGTTATTCTTGATTTGTGTGATCCTTATGAAGTAGGATTGGATGGACTCCCCTTTATCCATATTTATGTCTTTCAACTTGTTTTTGAGAAAGAGGATTTTATTTGCATTATTCACTTTGAAAATCCCAACCAGCTTATCATATATTTCCTTAGAAGTTCCCAAATCAGAAATATAGGAAACCAAATTCTTTTGAATAGAATCAACCAAAATTTTATTTGCTTTGACCTCACCTTTTCTAGACTTCGTCTTAGCAGCAGGTAATGAATTTGAAGGAGACTCCACCACTTTTCCCTTAACATAGTCCAATACTTCATGCTCCTCCAAAGTCAGGTCCAAAGTCATTTTCCATGCATGATAATTGGATTTTTCATTGATTTTGTCCTCATTCTTTAATTAATATGAAGAAGCCACTGAAACTTGTCCAATAAACCTTTCTTGGTGATTGATTTTCTCTCTCTTGCTTGAGCTTTGTCTTCACCTGGGCTTCGATGCCATGATAATTTTAGTTAACAATGGTAGGTCCTATACTTAGCACAATTACTTCAATGTTCCTTTAGTAGCCCAATGACAATTTCAATTTAGTTTTCCAATAGAAATCACATGAACCATAAATCACATTGAAAGTAATTGTATATAGAACATAAAATAAAATGCAGAATACAAGCCAAGACGAGAGGACACCAGATTTGGTGGATGCCAGGGAAAATCCCCAATGTGGGGAAAACCCTTTCATCAATTATTTTTATTATTATATCAAATTTTCAGCAAAGAGAGAGAGAGTACAAAATTCAAAATTGACTTGCCAAATAAAAGTCAAAACAACCCTGTCAAATCTGTAGTCAACTGCAGTCAAACTCATCCCTAACTAGAAATTCAAGATGGTCAACACAATAGTCAAAATGTCCTCTTGAAGCTTAGTCAAAACCAGCCAAATTCAGCCTGATAAGGTGGTCAAATTCAACCCAAAATAGTCCTGAAAAATATAGTCAAACTTGGTCAACTTTTTTGTCAACTCTGTGGTCAAGTATGCAGTCAACCCTACAGTCAACATGTGGTCAAAGTGCACATAAATTCTCGGTTCCTATGCCAAACTATAAAGCCTGCCAAAAACAAAAATTTCCCACAAAAATCACAGTCAAAGGATGAGTCAAAGTGCTTAGTCAACGATGGTCAAACTCCTGCAACAGTCCTAAAATTTGGCCTTGCAATTTTCCCACAAAATTCATCCTTCTGCGACACGTATGAGAGAGAGAAGATATGCCCATTTGTACAAACCAATGAGAGAAGGAGAAAGAAAAAATGTGTGTGATGATGATGCCAAATGAAGTGAGAGGGCACTTGTATTAGACAAATCGTTGAGGGTGAGAGTTACATCCATTGGGCTTAATGAGGCTACATGATGATGTGGCCGACCTAACCAATTTGCACATGTGTGGGCATAATTCAAAAACACACTTTTGCTTGTCCAAATTAGATGATCATTATATAAATTTTGGTTCTCTTGAAAAGAGGAATTTAATGTAATCATCATCTCCATTAAATAAGTTGTCCCAAGGTGGAATTTGGCCCTAGTTTCCAATTTTAAGAGGGTTAAATTCATGGCTACATATTTCATAGCATGGCATTCATACATCACCAATAAACTCCATGAAGAAGTAATTGACTTATCTTTTTGAAAACATTTTGTTTTATTAGAAGTTTTGTCCTATACAACCACCGTCCTATATGTAGTTTGTATTTTGTAATAAGTCCAATGTAATGAATTCTAAGAGACACATGTGGAATGTGAAAATACACATGTTGGATGTAAAGAGTTATTTATATAATGTGAAAGGTTATATGGAAGCCCATAGGTTATAGAAATTGAAAATTCATCAGGAAACTCAAGTCATTACTATTTATTATAAAGAGGTCCTCATAACTCAAGCAAAGGGCTTGGAAATTTTAGAGTTTTGCCTTGGCTTCTCTAGTTGTGCATAGGAGGTAAAATAATTCTTTGGAGAAGTATGTTATAGCTTCATGTTCCACTGCTGGATCTAGTGTTTCATCAATGCAATAATGTACTTGGAATATTTCATTAATAATTAGAAACCCTTCGAGTCGACACTCCTTCATGCATGTATCATGGATATAGTAAGACTATTTTTTATATGTTTATGGTATATGTTGGTGTGTTACATACTAAAACTAATGAACCATTTCATTGCTTAGATATGGATATTATTGAATTAGTGTTGTTTTGATTTTATGATTGTTGTTTATCTTGTGAACTAATTTGCAGTTTGATTAACAAGTCTTTCTCCCTTCCATTCACGAATCTTTCTTATGACAGTACTAATACTTCCCTAACCATAGGCTCTTCTCTCTTTACAATTGTGAAAACTTCATTTACATTCTACATTTGGTGTCACACAAAGCTTACGTACTTGCTGCACCAAAGAGGTGTTTATGATCTTTTGTGCATGTGTTGTAACCAAGGCACATCTCTAAATCATTCACAATTGTGTCTAAACCATATAACCAGATGGGACTCTTACACCAAATGGTGTGAAGTATAATTGGGACCTCATATTAGGGAGATCCCATGTATGTTGGCAGCATCCAACATTGTCAACATGTTGGCTCTAAAAGGAGGGTCAGATGACAAGATGAGCTTGTGAAGTTTGTTTGAATCTATTACCTTAAATGGATTCATCCTAGATCATAATCTCGAGGTGCTTTTCGAAAGCATTAGATATTTGAATCCTTGTGGAATTTTTACATGACTTGTCACACTTAAAATTCGATGGAAAGGGTCCAAAAACCATTCTTGATTATGTGATCGAATTTGTCCATTTTTATTTATCAAGTGGTGTTTATTCTGAATATATTCTTGCAAGGTTGTTTACCCTTACATTGTATGGTCATGCTAAGCAATGGTATTATTCCTTTCCTGTTGCTTCTATTTCTTATTTTAAGAAATTGGTTAACAAACTTCATCGTGTCTTCGAAAAGTATGAATATCAAGATGTTCTCAATGAAATCAATCATCTTAGAATGGAGTTGAATGAATACCTTGAACAATTTGTTGATAGATTCCTTCATCTTTGTTATGAATTTACGTATGAGGATGTAGATTGGGAAGTTTTGGATGAAAAATTCCAATTCTTAGTTAGGATGTTAAGGAAATCTTTAGAAGAATAATATAACACTCCTTTTATTCCTTATCCCCATCCTATTGATGTTCCATGTGTTGATCCTATTTAAATTAGAAAACAAGAAAATCAAGTTCATGAATCTCATTTAGTAACCATCTCTAATGAGGAGGAATTTTCTGATGAGGAATTAATTTTCCTCTTGTCCCTTTCTCTGGATAATGATTTTCTTGTTTGCAAGGATCAATCATTTTCTAATGTTGATAACCCTCTTGTCAATCTTGAGCCTATTAATCAAGATGAATTCTTAGTCAACCATGATCCTGATCATTTAATTTATTTCAAATTATGTAATGATTATTTTCCAAGTCTTATCAATGAATCTTTGTTCCCACGAGAAGATTTTGATTTGGAAATATTTCAAATGGATTCCGATATGATCATTGATAACTTTCTTTCAGGTATATCTCTTTCAACTCATGAAGATGGAATACTAATTATTGAATATTTTTGTTCCAACCTGTTGGATGAACATCAACCATTTCATCAATCATGGGATCATAATAGATCTGGTTCAATTCATTAACAATGTATTAATGGATGTTGTTAAGAAAAATAGTTGATCGTGCTCTCTCAGCCTAAGTTTTGGTTTTCGAGAATTCAGAGTGTTGCTAAGAAAGCAAGCACTTTAGGCCACATTGATGCTTATGTCAGGTTCCTTTCACCCCAATGGTACTTCTGAATTTGGTCAGTTTAGAATCCTCTCACGAAATTTTTTCATCAATGTCATCTCATGGGATGTAGATCCTATCTTGAGGGATTCTCATTTTTTGCATATTAAAATTTCAAACCCTCAGGGTAACATGTTTAAGTAGGTATTTAAATTTCAACTGTCATATCCCTCTTCATCCAAATATTTGATATGTAATGTGGAAACAAATAGTGATCTTAATAATTGTCAGATATTACATTTTGATATATTTCCTTCATCTTTCATTGAAGAGATTAACCCACACAATTGCATAGATTATGTTCAGTATGTATATTCATAGTCCAATGTTGATCTCACTTATGATTTCAATATGCCTCTGGTTAACTTGCCATTGCATGATTTTCCAGTGGTTATCTTTTTGACCCTATCACATATTGGATAGAAGAATCTTACTTGTCAGGATCCATTTCCCATAATGATTTTGTTCATGCATTCAATCAAGCCTTATACGATTGTGAGCTCGAGAAACATTGTTATTGTGAATTTCATGTCAGATATAGAAACCAAGTGTGTCACACCATTGTGCTTGCACTTTATGTTTTTATGAGTTAGTGTGGATGTTTTGGTTGCTTATATTTTTCATTGCACTATAATGTATGTTTGTTGTACACGATCACATCTTTCAACTTGAAAGTAGGGAGAAACTCCTATGCTTTCATTGGAAGTTTCATCCCACTTGACCCAACCGTATAGTTGTTAGTTTAGTTTAGAGTAGGTTGTTTTTAGTTAGATGCATTGCAGTCCTTTCTACACATTGTTTATTTTCATACCTCGTTTCATAGTTGCTTCATTTTTCTTTTGGTCTTAATAAAATTTGCATGAAAATTGATTTGAGCTTCAGGACTATGTGGCTAACCTTTGGTAAGGAAAATTATATTGACATAAAACCCTTGGTTAATATGTTACCCTATTTATTTGAGTTGGTCTATATCTTTTAGGTCAATGATATTTTGACAAAAAATGCGGTCCATTTTAACTAGAGAAATCATAAACATAACCACAACACACATATCTATTTATGGTCCTTGCACCTAGTTTGTTTCTTAATCGTGTTATGTTATTGATGCAATCAAGTAATAAAAGGAAAGGGGAAAATCAATAGTGAGAAAACTAATAACAAAGGTATATATACATACTTCTCTAAAGGAGAAACCTCGCCTACTCTAAATATTTAGATATTCTTCTTCCACCTCAAATAATAAGCATTAACGCATATATAAACTTAATGAAATGAAATAAAGGGTGAAAGTGTTAGGATATTCTGACACATAGGAAATAGTTAAGTATAACTTGGTCTAGTATAGAGTTAGGTAAAGTGTGTTTCTTTACTATGTACTTTTGTAACTTACAATTCGAAGGTCACGATATGTAGTGATCCGACAGTTCATTCTCTCGGTATTATCGACACTTGATCCATGGCTTAACACCCGATTGGTCCATGATCTCTATTTAAAGAGCATGGAGGGTCATTTGTAGGTTAACTGTTCATGAGAGGAGCTTATGTAAAATTTTTATTCTTTTATTAATAAATTGCCTGAAGTGGTCGCGTTGGCTCAGGCCGTGGACTGTTTCCCTCTTTGAGGGTTTTAACCACGTCAAAAATACT
>APFE030396558.1:27096-49849 GCA_000404065.3 Pinus taeda | reverse complement strand
ATTCTAGATGAGAAACATAAAGATTTAGAACCTAAGAGTGAAAAATGTATTTTTGTTGGATATTCTGAAGATGTCAAAGGATATAGACTTATTCCATTTAAGTCCAAAAATCTTATCATTAGAAGAGATGTAAAGTTTGATGAAAATATATCGGCCTACGAGCCTAGTTCGGCGAATGTGGCACGTCTCTCTATCTCTTCTACTTTTGAACATATTTCTTCTTCAGATGATGAAAGCGAGGATGACAATCCTCACCTACCTTCTTAGGATCCTCCTTCAGCTCCTTCACTTCCAAAATGTGTCTGTGCTACTCGAGATGCAACAGGTGATCTTGCCGGTGATCCTACAGATCAGTGTCGTACACATTCTCAGTTCGATAGAGCCTCTTCTTTACTGGCTCGAGCCTCAGCGAATTATGATCCTGACACCTTTGCAGAAGCTTCAGGCCATCCAGATTGGGACGCAGCTATGAATGAAGAATATCGTTCATTATTGGCAAATGATACATGGGATCTTGTTCATCTACCAAAGGAACGAAAACTTGTTAGATGCAAATGGGTTTACAAAACCAAGTATGGACCAGATGGGAAAGTTGATAACATAAAGCTCGTCTTGTTGCTAAGGATTTTTTACAAGTTGAAGCCATTGACTATACTAAAACCTTCTCCCCTGTTGCCAAAATGAACTCTGTCTGCCTTGTTCTTTCCCTTGCTGCCTCTTTCAAATGGGAAGTCCATCAGATGGATGTTAAATCCACTTTCTTACATGGAGACTTGCATGAAGAAATCTATATGGAACAACCTATTGGCTTTATACAAATAGACTCCAGCCTTGTATGTCGACTTAAGAAATCCCTTTATGGTCTCAAGCAAGCTCCTCGGGCTTGGTATGCCAAAATGGATAGCTTTCTTTCAGAATCTGGCTTTTCTAGGTGTCATTCTGACAATACTAAGAAAGTGGGAAAGTCTCTTATCATTCTTGTTCTTTATGTTGATGATCTTATCCTTACTGGTAGTGATCCAACCTTATAAACCATGTGAAGTCCAGCCTTAAAAAGAAGTTTGAAATGACAGACTTAGGACACTTACATTATTTTCTCGGTCTTCAAGTCTTGCAATCCAAGGAAGGTATTTCCTTTTCCCAATCCAAGTATGCCTGTGATCTTCTACGCCATTTTCACATGGAAGACTGTAAGCTTGCTCCTTCTCCCTTTCAGTCTGGAGTCAAACTTTCAGTCACTTGTACTTCCCCTGAAGTTGATGCTACCTTATACCGTCAACTTGTACGAAAACTTTTGTATCTAACCCATACTCGTCCTGACCTTTCCTTTGCTGTTGGCCTTGTTGCTCGGTTTTGCAAACCCCACGTGAAAGTCATTGGAAAGCAGCTAAAAGAATACTTTGTTATGTTCGAGGTACAATTCAGTTTGGAATTCATTACAGTGCCGAAGCATCTCCTCTATTGGTTGGCACTGATTCCGATTGGGCTGGTGACCCTGATGATCAGAAGTCTACTGTCGGTTATGTGTTCACTCTTGGTTTAGGACCTATTACATGGGCTTGCAAGAAACAAGGTGCCATTTCTCTTTCTTCAGCAGAAGTAGAGTATCATGGTGCCATAGAAGCTAGTAAGGAAGCCTTGTGGCTTCGTCAGGTCCTATCAGAGTTTGGCTTTCAGCAGCAGCCTCCGACTACACTTTGGTGTGATAATCAAAGTGCCATTCAACTATGCAAAGATCTAGTCTAACATCAGCTTCGCAAACACATTGAACTACACGTTCACTTCATCAGAAATCTCATTCATGACCATGTTCTTGAAGTGCAATATTGTTCAGCAGATGATCAAGTTGCAAACATCTTTACAAAGGCTCTCACAGAGGCGAAGTTTACTAAACTTCGATTTATGGTTGGAGTTCAGGAAGTTGTCACTAAGGGGGGATAGGCTCTGGTGCCTCCTTCCTTCTCCTATTGTGTCATATTTGTAAATCCTTTAATCCAATCCCAAGTTGTTCTTAAGGGGGGATGTTAGGATATTCCAACACATAGGAAATAGTTAAGTATAACTTGGTCTAGTATAGATTAGGTAAAGTGTGTTTCCTTTACTATGTACTTTTGTAACTTACAATCCGACAGTCACGATATGTAGTGATCCGACGGTTCATTCTCTCCTCTGTATTACAGACACTTGATTCGTGGCTTAACACCCGATTGGTCCATGATCTCTATTTAAAGAGCATGGAGGGTCATTTGTAGGTTAACTGTTCATGAGAGAAGCTTATGTAAATTTTTTATTCTTTTATTAATAAATTGCCTGAAGTGGTCGTGTTGGCTCAGGCCGTGGACTATTTCCCTCTTTGAGGGTTTTAACCACGTCAAAAATACTGGTGTATTGATCTGTGATCTGTTGTGAGCGGTGTCCTTTGGTGTTCTGTCTGAGGAACTTACCCTGTAAATTCCTACAGAAAGAAGAGAAAGGCTTCCTGTGCAGAGAGGTGATGCAAGTAACTTCACCGGGGTACTATTTAGGCTGGCTGGAAGCAAAGCGATGTTTATGCTCCTGTAATGACTCTGTTAGGGTACTTTCCAGGCCTAATGGTAGCAAAGAAACACCGGAGATGAAAACTAAGACTATGACTATCTTTAAACTCACCATTACTGTATTACCCTCTCATGGACTGAAACGATTTCTATTTGGGAAAATGTTAATTTATGTTTGAATGAATCATGCAACAAAATGAAACTACATCTATAATTGGGTAGAGTGGGAAAGTCAATGAAAATACAATGAGTGAACCAATACTCCTTGAAGAATTGAGACTTCGTGCATAAATGAGGCCAAAATAGAGAAACTGGAGTTATCCCTGTGTGTCCCCAAGTGTTGTCTCTACAACAACGACCCTCCAAAATTATTCTAATATAATTTTGGACCCTACATGAATGTAGTTCCAAGTTTCCTTGTGTCGTCATGTTGTTATATTGATTATCCTTGTGTTATCTCTAAGTGTCATTTCCTCCTAAGTCGAATTTTTCTAAGTGTCATTGTTTTATCTTTAGTAGTTCTTATGTCGCCTTATCCAAAGGTAGGAAAAGGCCTAGCTTTTCTCAACTTAGCAACTAGATTTGTTAAACATGCATTACACTCACAAAATTAGGAAAAAGCACAACTTTGTAGGAATATCACACTTTTTTACTCAAATATCCATTATTGGTTGAAACTTCTCCCTCCTTTAGAAAAGTGCACTCCAAACCAACAGTGGGGCACACTCCTTGTTAACTAGAATTACACCCTAGTTGAATGCGCTCCTTGAGCTCAACGAGTGCATCCTCCAGGTTAAGCACACTCCTTGTTGTCAAGATATGTGCTCTCCTCATGCATGTAGTTTTCTTGTGGCATGTGGGGGCACTCCTAGAAAGTAGGACCCCACTCTCACTTCATTAACTAACTCACTCATTGACTGACAAGTGGTGAGCATGTATGGAATTGTTTTTCATGTAATATCTTTATAATCATCCCAATTAATCATTATTTCACACAATCATTCTCATATGGGTCGAGCGCCTCTCTTTGAATCAAGGCGCTCTTCATCAATCTTTGTTTCAAGTAAGTTTTGCATGTCATTTTTCTTACTTTGTTTTTTTGTTTTTGTTGTAATTCTTTTTTTCTTTGCTAGTGTTTCAATCTATTTTAGTTTCTTTTCTAGAATTTTTAATCATTATTCCTAGTACAAATGCTAGTTTGTTGTTGCAAGCATTTTTCTTATGACTCTTCGCATTATGTGACCTTTCACCTTTTGGTCATCATTGCAACAAAGCCTTTAAGTACTTGCATGTCTTTCCTTTTATAATTATTGTGTTTATATCTTGATTCTTGGTCTTTTCTAGTTGATTTCAAGACATTTTAGAGAAGAGCACACTTCTGGAAGTGAAGGCCTCACTGTCTCAGAAAAACGCACCCAGAAAACCTAATTTCCCTTTAAAATCGCACTCCAGAGAGACAAGCCACCAATGTTCTTAGAAACTGCACCCTTGTTGAGTGCATGGCACATCCTAATGAAACATCCTACCTCCTTCTTCCTTGACTATGTGCCCTATGCTCTCCCAGTCCCTCCTGAGCGCACAACACATTTGGAAGGCTCAAGACTAACCCCTTGGTCCTTTGGCTCATGCCCCATGCCATCTCTATCCTCTTTGAACACACAATACACTTACAACCAATAGTGAGTCTCCTTCAGGCCTTCAACTTGCACCATGTGCCCTTAAGCCCTCTTTCTCTCTCTTCCCTTGACCACATAATGCACCTTGAAGCCTCATGTGAGACTTGAATCTTCGCTATTGCTCTGACATGTGCCCTCCTTTCTCCTAATATAGTTGTCTTACCTAAATAGTGATCTTATCTCATCTATGATAGGCTTATGCTTGTTAAGAAATTTACTGCATAGCATAAATAATTACTGAGAGGAATATATATAAGAAAATAACCAGCAACAACCATAAACACATAAACACACATGTTTATCTAGGAAAACCCCAAATCCAGGGAAAAACCCAACCATAATGAAATTTCATTATCCTTGGCCAAAACCCTGGCTAATCCAACCAAGTGAGCCTTCACTGCTCACCTCCAGGTCTTGCATTACAATGAAGTCCTTCCAGCCTTTTATAAGCTCCATTACATATAATACCACAGGCAGAATACTATGGGTGCACAATACCATGTGCCCCAAAACCATCATTGTTTAACCCTGGTCCAACTTTGACTCTATCCTGAGTCAAGTTTACCTAACAATTCCCCCCTTAAACTTGACTTGGGGTTCCTTGACTAACTCTAGCCAAACCTGCTAAGTGAGACAATCCCGCTCACTCTAGCTGTTACCCCCTCAAAGTTTTTACCCAGGGTATTGTTAACCCGGATCCCCTATCACCTAGGTCTAACCCAGACTTTACCGGTGATCACCGAGGGGTACACATGCCTTACCAGGTCTTACAGTAGTATGCCCATTTACATGAAATAATTTTGACTTCATTAATTTTTGTTTTTTTTGTTGCTGCGATTCTGATCCATCCTCTCTCAATTTGATTTGCTCAAGAACTTCTATCAAACTGCTCCAACTGCGAACTCAAGAACCTCATAGATTCCAGCACCGGTGGTGTCACGTAGTAGAAAACGAACAATTTTCGAAGCCGCATGAACAATTTTCTTCTACTAACCTTCTTTAAATAGCCGCATGAATCCCGAACAATTCGTGAGCATGTTCCAAACCGGTAAATATCGCAAATGCACTGCGATCCCTGACAGTTACGACACTATCTTCCGCGCATTCTCCTCGAGGTTCTTCCACCTATGATTGTTCCACCATTATTTTCTAGAACCAGATCTGTAAAAAGGCTGCATTGATCTCATCAGGCACTATAAACCCCTGGCATCAAAGAATCCCTTTGAAGCCAATATCCGGCTTTGATACTAGTTGTTAATAAATTTACTGCATAACATAAATAATTACTCAGAGGAATATATATAATAAAATAACTAGCAACAACCATAAACACATAAACACACATGTTTATCCAGGAAAACCCCAAATCTGGGGAAAAACCCAACCATAATGAAATTTCATTATCCTTGGCCAAAACCCTGGCCAATCCAACCAAGTGAGCCTTCACCAGCCTTTTATAAGCTCCATTACATATAATACCATGGGCAGAATACTATGGGTGCACAATACCATGTGCCCCAAAACCATCACTGTTTAACATGGTCAACTTTGACTCTATCCTGAGTCAAGTTTACCTAACAATGCTCTTAGATACACTTGATTTCTCTTTGAATGCTATCCATCGAGTTATTACTTGTAATAGATAGAGGATTTCTTGAAGCTAATCTTTGTCGCCATGAGTGTGCTTCCATGTGCATTTGTTCCAGCTACTAGTATTATTACTCTCTCATCATCTATTAGAACGATGCCTCCCAGTTACCATCAATTTTCCTCAAAATAAGTTTCAGAAGCAAGTACTAAGGAAGTAGTCGAAGTTACAAAGCCTACAATTCCCATCCTTGTAGATACACAATGTTTTATAGACAAATATTCTGAGTTCACGTGGAAGGATATTAAATACACATTCATGCAAAAGAAGTTCCTTGAGGATTTAGAAGAAAAGGAAGTATACATCAACATAAATCAGTCCAAGATTCACATGCTTCTAGTAATGGCTTGTGCTGAGGAATTTGACTAGATCGTATCACACATGGATGATTCTAGCTTGTTGCTTCACAGTGAAAGTGGTCGTGATCTTGCTACCTACTATGGATGAGATATTCTACTTATTAAAATATGTTGAGACCAAGATAATATGTCAATAAAATATTATATACTAGATGGGTTAATCTCAACACAATTGAAATCATCAAGTTATAGTGTCGAGAGCCTACCAAATTTCAACACCGCCTGAGAGCATTTTACTCAACTAGGAATTTGAAGAATGTATATCAATCCATCATTGCTATCTATTGTAGGTTGCATGGGAAAAAAAATGTAGAAGTATTTGAATATAATTGGATATTCATGCTCAACTTGGTTGTTACTCGAGGAAAAATCTTCAATTGGGTAGACATACTTTCCTTTTAATTGCAACAACATGTTGAGTAGGCCAAAGCAGCTCTAAGAGAAAAATAGCACCTGATTTTTATATGTCAGCTTATCTATTAAATGGGATTTGTTCCCAGTATGCATTCCTAGGGATGCATTGGAAATGGACCCCACAAGACAATTTTCCAGTCTACTTTCATTACAGGGTGTTATCAGACCTATGTTTCAAAGGAGCATATGACAAATTGGCGAAGCATTTCTTTGTGGTCATATTTCATATGATTTATGAGATTGAACCTCATTGCATGATTGAATAGGTGAGGGAGGCATTGCATGATATCATGGATTGGTTTTCCGCACCAAATGGAACATACATCAGATGTTTTGGATGTCATACTTTCCCCATGTTATGCTACAATACGTGACTAACAAGGTGTTCTTGCAAGAGTTCACTTATTTGTTGAGTAATAAGTTGTTCACACAACTTTATAGGAGAAAGAAGGCTCCTTGGCCCACTCTACCTTTGAGTATTTGAATTTATGAGCCGAAGAGCCTCAAGGTGGCAGATTTTGAAATAGAAGACCTTAAGTGCATACACTTTGGAGTTAGAAGATTTCACCGATATGATCCTAGGAAAGTGTGTAGGACACATTGTGACAGGATAGGATACACCTGGGCATATGTACCAATCACTACTACAAAAGATGAAAAAGTGAAGAATTGGTACAATGCATTAAGGAAGACACACCTAGGAATTGAAGCAGGTCCCTCCTAGGTTCCACAATTTCAATATATATATATTATATATAATATATATATATATATAAGAGGCGCCACAGGAAACAACTTCTCAAGCAAGCACTGCAGGCCCTAGGAAAAGGATTAAGCATGATCCAACAGAAACAAATAGCAAAAAGTGGAAAGTTGACTTGTTAAGTAAAGGAGCTATTGAGGTTGTATAGGAGAAGAAAATATTGGAAGCAAAGATACAAGAAGAAGAAGATGAGACTCAGAAGCAAGATGATGTTATTAGAAAGAAACGGTAAGAAGAAGAATAAAGTGGGATAATAGAACAATAAAGGCACTCACGAGAGGAAGAAGTCGTACAAAGGTTGGAAGAAGAATAGATGAACCAGGAGATAGAAGTTGATTTGAAGGGGATGTTATCGAGCCTATTGTTGATGAACCAAGCTCTCCATTAGAACCTCCTCTTACAAGTGGTCATCTTTCATTCAGTGAGATGGGAATTACATCACCACCAAAAGATAGGATCATGGATTTGTGTAATGTTAAATTTAATCATTTGAATAAAAGGATCATGCAAGAAAGACGAATATTCTTCCTTAATGATCCTCATAATCTAGTGTTTGTATCCACTAAAAAGGTGATAACTATAAACACCACAAGAAAACCACGAGTGGTAATGGGAGATAATGTTGTTTTTACCACAACAACACATGATAATTCAGAGTATCTCTTAAGTGAGAATGCATGGTTGAGAAAAGAGCTAGTTGCAACAAAGCAAAGCGTGGAGCACCTCAATAGAGAGAATCAGTGTTTGTCTTCCAATAGTCTCAACACAAAAGAATGGTGATCATCTATACGGACCAATGGAAGACATCATGGCACAGTTGTATGATGAAATGATTCTCCTACATGAGGTAGTGGCACCCCTTCTTGGTATACAAAAGAAAGCACGAGAAGTATTAATGTTATTGAAGGTGGCAAACAAAGTTGTTGATTAAATATAACAATGGGTTGCCAAATATCCATAGGTTCCATAGTGGTTGCTCAGAAAGGACATGATTGTTGTTGTGATGGATAAAGTACAGTTGAATGAATGGAGACTTCCAAGTGAACTAAAAAACATAATTCAAGTGCAAAAAAAGCATGAAGATTGCAACAAGCGTGTTGATTTTGATACTCAAAACTGAAAAAATATTTGGAGTATTTTTATGGTTGTGAGGGAAGACATAAAACCAACTTTTGTAGGAAGTGACGGTGAGGTGAAAAACATAATGAAGGGCCTTCTCCCGAAGAGGAAGAAATAAGTCAATATTGTTTATTGTAAAAAGGAAGAAGAATCTTCTACAATTATGACTAATGGTAATGAATTCATTGGGATCAAAACGAATTGATACGATGATTTAGGTGTGTGACAACATTTTTCTAAATGATTGGTGTATTGATTTTGTTGAAGATGATACTAATTTTGATTTTGTTATCTTGAGTGTCAAGAAAGAAGGAAAATTGAAGGCGGGGGAAGTGTGCAAGTTCAATGTAGAGGTTAAAGGTTTCTATTTCAATTAAGGGATTTTTGAGCCCTAAAATGGGCCTCCAAAGAAACATAATAAACTATTTCAAGTTAATCATTTTGTGAGGGAGATATATTTAGAACTCGCTATTCACACTATAATCCATGTAACTATGATTAAGTTAAATTGAAAAACTCTAAAAGTAAAATTAATAAAAATCCTATTGATGTGAAGGAAAACATATAACTATAAATAAAAGTAAAATTAAAAAAATCATTCTTCTTAAACAACTAATGACTTTGTCCTTTGTCCTTAAACAACTAAAAACAAGAAATGAAATATAAATATACATTCATAACTATTTAATTACATAATATATTATTAATTAACTTAATATCTTATATAAATATAATTATATTATTACATATAATTAAACTACTAAATGTTGTCGTTTTCCTCCCCAGGTGCTCACCAACCATGATTAACCTGGAGGAGTTGGTGGACCTAGACCCGTCTTTGGAGGATATTTTGTCCATGTGGGGCAAAGAAACCACCGAAAAAAGCGTAGACCTGTATTTTGGCGGTAAAATTTTTTTTGAACCGACTTCTCCTTCAGTGGAGGTGTTTCCCCCTTTCTTGCATCTCGATGGGAACCCTGCAGCTGAGATTGTACCGGCTTCAAATCAGGTTGTTAAAGAGCAAAGTGCAGAGTTCGATGCGACGGAAGGGCGTGTAACAGGCGGGTTGTCTCCGACGTTCAAAGGCAAGTCAGTGGTCTGCTGGAATCTCTCTTCCATCGGACTGGAAGGATCTGAATCTCTGGGCCGCTCGTTGGGTGTTGGGAAGGAGATTCCTACTGGGGGCTCCTCACATTTTTCCAGGGCTTCACTCTCAAGAAACCAGTTTTTCCCTAAAGCACAGCGCCATCAGAGATGCAAGGGGAGTCATGGACTCAATGAAGAAGCCCCAGGGGTGTCTGAAGTTCCTTCAAGGGGTTTTTGCTCTGAGAAATTACATGTCGGAGATCCCTCTACAAAGCGTCCCTTACTCCATCAGGCTGTGCATTCAGAGGAATCGCCTCAGGATGAGGTAGATTGGTCGGACACTCCTGGGGATACAAAGGTTCAAGAAGAAGTTTTTAGAAGTAAGGGAGATAAAAGAAAATCCCAAAGGGCCATTGGGTCTCTAGATCCGGGGGGAAACCTGGTTCTGGGAATGGAAGTGTCGATTGATGAAACCCTGGAGGTCGCTGACTGCACTGTAGTTGGCCGAGCTCGGGGAAAGAAATTATCTCCAGCGTTTCTACAGTCATGGGGGGAAGATCATTTTTCTAATCCATCTCCACTTCGTTTTGAGGCCCAATGTCTCGTCAAAGGATGGTTCACTTTCCGGTTTGAAGACAAGGATGCAGCAAACTGGGTGTTGGGTAAAAACTGGTTCATGGGGCATATTCCAGTTCTGATGAAGCGCTGGACTCCTCTTTTTGACGCCATGAAGGAAAATACTCAGGTCTTTCCAGTTTGGGTGCGGGCCCCTGGTCTCCTGATCTTCCTTTGGACGGAGGCTGTTTTCAAGTCCATTGGAAATAAGTTGGGATCATTCCTGGAGGCTGATATGTCGTTTAAGGAGTCGAAAATAAAGGCGACAGCCCGAATCTTGGCAAATATCGACCTGAGCAAAGGCCTGCGGAAAACTATTAATCTACAGTATAAGGAATTCATTTTTGAGCAATTATTAGATTATGAGCATTTGCCGTTCCGATGCCATTTTTGCCATGAATATGGGCATCTAGCCAAGAAATGCCCTATGCTTAGGAGGCGAAGTCGGTTCAGGAGGTCCCCTGTTCTCAAGAACAAAAGGAATTTTCAATCTCAAACCGAGCCAGAGAAGGAGGTAAGGCCACATCAGACAGAGGCGGGTCCTAATCCTGGAGATTACCGAAAAGTGGATTTTGATGTAGATTCTCGGGAGAATAAGGAAGCTCCTTCAGATAATCCCCCGCTCGAAGGCGCTGGGACGGAAACCAATCAGCACCCTTCACAAGATCAAAACTCTTCTGCATCGGAGGTTTCGGCTAAGTCAAATCCACTCTCTAATTACATTTCTCAAGCTATTGTTAATGTTAAAGAATCCATTACGGTTTCCCCTCCTTTTCCTGTCTCTGCAACGGAAAAAATGTCGAGTGATATCGCGGGTTTGGAGCCCCAATCTGGTATGGAGCCTCCTCCTGAAAATCTGCATCCACTAGATTTGAACTGCGACAAGCACTGGCCTCCCCTTTCGCCCCGTGCTCAAAAGACTCCCTGTCCATACAACCTCAGGTCCTTGGGGAACAAGGCTGATCAGAACGTAGCCTTTGGAGGCCTCGATCGTACATCTACCCAGGGTGTTTCTCGGGGCAAAAGGGGAAGAAAATCTGACATCTCCAAAGCAAAATTAAAAGCAAAGCTGGATGTAGCGGACGGAAAACAATTTTCTATTCTCGGAGCACTTAGAGCAGTGCAGACCCCTGAGCATGTTAAGAAATGATTTTCTCCTCATGGAATTGCAGAGGCTTGGCCAGTAAGCCCAAGAAACTGGCGCTAAGAGAATGGCTATCTAATTCAAAATCTGATATCCTTTTCCTCCAAGAGACGTTGGGGAAAGGCTCGGAGGTGGAAGCGTGCTTGTCCTCTCTTCTTCCTGGATGGTCCTTTTTTGCAATTGACTCATCTGGCCACTCAGGGGAACTAGCCATTGGCTTTAAACAGGGAAGAATCAAAGTTTCGAACAGTTGGGGGTTGAAGCAAGCTATGGGTATGGAAGTCACCTCTCCAGACTTCCCATTCCCTCTCCTAATAGTAAATATTTATGGGCCTTGTCAAGGTAGGGAGACCTTCTGGTCAGATCTGCTTGCCAAATCGGTGATGAACTCTCCTCTGCTGGTGTTGGGTGGTGATTTAAATTTCTCTTTTGGCAGAGCGGAAGCTTGGGGTCCCTCGGCCAGGGAGGATCCTCTTACGGATTTCTTCACTCAAGCCTTCATTGATAAAAAATTAACTGATCCCTCCCCGACCAAGCTAAAGCCTACTTGGAGGAACAGACGTTCTGGGGAGGATAGGATCGCAAAGAGACTGGACCGTTTCTTACTTTCTGAGGGTCTTATCCAAAATGTCCCCCTCTTTCGTCAATGGGTTGAGGAGGTTGGGAACTCTGATCATTTTCCTATTTTTCTGGACCTATCTTTTCCCCCTCCAAAGCCTCCAGCTCCTTTTAAATTTAACTCTTCATGGCTCCAAGATTCATCCTTCGCTAATATTTTCAAGTTGACATGGATTCATCCGGCACAGAATGCCAATGAGAGCAAGGGTTTTATGTTTATGGAAAATCTGAAAAGGCTTAAGAAAGCCACCATATCATGGGCAAAAGATAGGCAGCGGCAACAAAACGAAGACCTGATAAAAATCAGGGAAGAGTTGAAGGTTTTGGAAAGCGTGGATGTAGATGGCTACGCTACTCAGGCATCTAAGGACCGAATCCTTTCTCTGGAAAAATCCCAAAACCAGATTCTCCTGGCAAAGGAAGAGGAATGGAGACTCAAAAGTAGGGCGTTATGGCTTAAGTCAGGAGATGAAAATACAAGTTTCTTCCACAACTATGCAAGAGGAAGGAAATCAGCAAACACCATTTGGAGCCTAAAAGATGAAGCAGGTAGGGCAGTAAATACTTTCTCTGATCTTTCGGGCTTGGGACAGAGGCATTTCCAGAACCTTTATTCTGATACAGGTGAGGCCACCATAGGTGAAATTCTGCGGACTGCACAATGTTTCCCTAGTTTCTTTGAGGAGGATGAAGATGAGGATCTGTCAATCCCTGTTTCTAAGGACGAAGTTGAATATGCTATGAAAACTATGGGGAAGGATAAAAGTCCCGGTCCAGATGGGTGGACTATTGAGCTTTTTCTTCATTTCTTTGATATGATTGGATCTGAAATCACTGATGTTGTGGAAGAATCTAGATTGAAAGGAGAAATTTATAGACCTTTTAATTCAACTTTCATTGCACTTATACCAAAGAAAGATGAGCCGGAGTCTTTCGAAGACTTCAGGCCTATATCACTATGTAATTGCATTTATAAAATAATTGCAAAAGTGATAGCTTCTAGGCTCGTTCCCATTCTTTCCAAAAACATCTCTATGGAACAATTTGGTTTTTTGGAAGGAAGGCAAATACACGAGGCCATCGGGGTAGCCCAAGAAGTTCTCCACAGTATCAAGCAGAAGAAGTTGAAGGGGTCGATCCTAAAGATTGACCTTTCAAAGGCCTATGATCGTATCAATTGGTTGTACCTTCGGATGCTGCTCACACACCTGGGATTCAAATATTCTTTTGTTAGTTGGATAATGGGTTGTATTTCGAATGTTAGCTTTGCAGTCCTGATCAATGGTGCTGCCTCTCCCTTCTTCAACAGCCAAAGAGGCCTCAGACAAGGATGTCCGCTATCTCCCCTCCTTTTTCTTTTGGTGGCGGAAGGCTTCAACAGATTGATCCATAAAGCCAGACGGTCTGCCACGATCAAAGGTATTGAGGTTGCTATAAATCTTTATATTACTCACTTACTTTTTGTTGATGACATTCTGATATTCACAAACGGATCTCTCTCCGAAATGGAGGAGTATAAAATCATTTTCGATCTTTTTATGAAAGCCACGGGTATGCAAATAAACCTGAGAAAATCTCAAGTTAGTGTGTCAGGGCTTAACAGGAGAGAACGCTCAAGAATGTCCAATCTTTTCCCTTATCAGACCCAACCTTTGGACTCTCCTTTTAAATACTTGGGATTCTGGCTAAAACCGGATTCTTACAAAAAAGAGGATTGGAACTGGATTATAGCAAAGCTGGAAGCTAGAATATCCCACTGGAGTTTTAGATGGCTGTCTAGAGCAGGAAGAGTGACCCTTATAAAATCTGTTTTATTGGCTATTCCGGTCTATTGGGCTGCCCTTTCCTGGATCCCTAAAGGATTTTTGGAGAAAATTAGAAGACTTTGCTGCAGATTTTTATGGGCAGGATCGAATGACAAATCAAATCTTCCTTGGGTGGCTTGGGATAAGATCGCCAGGCCAAAAGAATGGGGAGGATGGGGAATCAAAAGGCTTCCTGAATTCAGTACTTCTTTGGCTGCTAAATCTGGTTGGAGACTCATCTCGACGGAGAACCTTTGGACAAAGGTGATTAAACGGAAGTATATTGATCCAGTTCCCCTGGAAGATTGGATCCGCAGCCAGGAAAAGTTGTCGAAGCAGTCTTCTGTCATATGGAAGGCAACGGTGGCGGCTTTCTCTGTGATCGAAGAAGGCCTGGCTTGGAAAGTGGGCGATGGGAAAAATGTCAGAATTGGGAAAGACCCATGGGTCGGATGTAATGCATCATATGCTCTCTCACCTGGTCTCTTGAGACACGTGGGCAGTAAAGGCATTTTCTCCCTTAACCAGGTGGAAAAAATTGGCCCTTACTCTATCTGGGGCCAGCCTTGGAAAAATGCTGAGGACCTTGGTCTTAATATAAGATGGCATAATGAATGGGCCTCTTATGTTGAAGAGCTTCATCGTTCAAATGTTAGGATTAATAATGACCAGGATGTTTTGTTATGGGCCCAAGGGAAAACTGGTGTGTACTCCCCCAAAGATGGCTACTCTTTTCTTATGAAAAAGAAAGGCTGGGTGGAACCGGAGTGGTGGGCTAAAAATATGTGGAAGCTAAAATGTCCGCTCAAAGCCAGGATCTTTTTATGGTGTATATTGAAGAAGAAAATCCCTACCTGGGACAATCTTCAATCCAGATTTTTCATAGGACCTGGCCGCTGCCCCCTCTGCAAATTGGATGGTGAATCGATAAATCATCTCTTCACTGCCTGCCCCGTCTCCTTAAGAACCTAGGGGGAACTCATTGGCCTGTTAAATATAAAAGAACAATGGGGGTCGTTTCAGATGGATGAGGCTTGGAGAAATTGGTGGAATTTGCATCCAGATGGAAATCTCAGAAACCTTCCTCCTATATTTTTCTGGGGTCTGTGGCTTGCCAGAAACAAGTGTATTTTTCAGGATTTGGAAATATCTTCTCTATCTGTTGCCACCAACAGCGCGACCATTTACTCTACCATTCCTCCCCCGGAAAAGAAAAACGAAAAAAGCCGAGATGCTCCCTTAATTATCAATGAAGGCTTCCCCTGGGCTTTTTTCGATGGGGCTGCACAACAAAACAGAGCTGGTGCTAGCTTCTGCATCCATTTCAACAAAGATCATACCATTCAGGCTTCTGTGGGTTTGGGACAGGGCTCAAACAATTTCGCCGAGCTATCTGCTCTTCGTCTTCTGATGTGTTGGTCAATTCAAAGAAACATACAGCAAATTCAGATTTTTGGGGATTCTCAGAACGTAGTCAAATGGGTCAATGGGTCTTCTGTGTGTCAACACCAGTTTCTGAAGACTATTTTGGACGATGTTGTGTCATTAAAATCTCGTTTTTCAACCTTCTCTTTATGCCATATTTATAGGGAAAAGAACTCTACAGCAGATCAGCTTTCAAAAGCAGGCCTTCAACAAAATATGGGCAGCTGGGCCATCGAAGAGATAAGGCTGGGGCAAACGTTTTCTTCTCATCAGCCTCCCTTTGATCTTTCTTCATAACAGGTGTTTCTACAGGTCTCCAGTTTCTAGTTTTATCCCCGTTTTATCTTTCGGGCTACTGATCCTTATATGGAGGATCCAAATTTCGGGGAGGGCGTTTATTTCTCAAGGCCTCAATACTACCTGTCAGCTGCGGTAGTATAAATCTTTCTGTCTCTTTCTCATGGCAGTTTTAACCATATAATTTTGCTGTGTGAGATCTTTTTTCCCCCCTTTTGGGGGTGGCCTCCCCTGTTTTATATTTATAAGTGAACAGATCCAAAAAACAGGGGTCCTTGGATGCAAAAAACTGTGTCTACAGTTTTCAAAATGTCCGCGCGACAGTTATAAATCGATGATCTGCGTATCATCGTGATCCTGACTTGTTTTTATTTCAGATACTCTGTCCTCCGGCTTCATCAGGCTTCGCGCTGTCTGGAATTCCAAGATGTGAACACACGTTTAAATGTATCTTTTTATAACTATAATAAAAAGAACTGTTTTTTTCTCTGGAAAAAAAAAAATTAAACTACTAAATAAAAAATACACATTATATAATATAATATAACACCATACATTTCAATTTTAGAATACATAATTTTATAATACATAAGGTAATTAGTTTATATCATAATGTAAAATAACTTACGATAAAATAAAGCTTGTATTATAATGTAAAATAACTTGCAATAAAATAAAACTTGTATTATATGTGATATATCACACAATACAAGACTCATACTCACCTGCAAATCTTGTATTATATGTGATAAATCACATATTATATGATATCACATATTATGTCATCAGTGAGATAATATAATGCTTATAATCATAAATTTAACCCTTCTTTATTTATAAATGTGAATTCAACTTGTATTTATTATTTGAATTTTGAATATAATAATCTATTTTCTAAATTTTGAATTAAATTGATAGGAATACATTTATTTGGTACATATTTAAAAATACAAAATGAGAGTGCACTTCATGTAACCCATACAATCCATTATTTTATGGTTTATATTTTATCATATTTAAAATTGATTTATTAGTATTTTTTTATTAGGGGTATTTTTTTAAAAGCATTATTATTATTAAATATATGTTTTCATCTACCACTTATAATATGACAAATGAATATTTTTTTTATTTATTTTGGCAATGCTAATTCATCCCATGGGATGAGATTGTTTTTCAAATGCGGTTGGTTTTTGTAAAATTGATTTTGATAGTGAAAATTTTGTTTAAAGTCCTATTTTATATCTCAAAATTCCTTTAATGTAGGGACATCTAATTTGTTCTTGATTTGCAATTTCTTTTTGGTTAATTCGATTATGAAGCATAGTTCACACTTAAATGTTGTCTTCAGTGATAACAATTATTTTATTATTAACAAAAAAGGTTAGAAAGACGATTGTGATGGGTGTGGATGAACAAGGTTTGTTTCTACTAGTGGATGGTGAATAAAATTGGTGGTTGCAAGAGAGAAATTGCATATATAAAAAAGTAAAAAACATATTCCTTACATTTTATTTGTTGATTTTCATGAAGATGGAAAAAGCCTTAGGGAGGGAAAAGATGAGTCATTATTGTGGGATTGTTCTTCATCAAAGAAGTGAAAGTGAAAATTGGTGTGTTGAACCATGGAGATGTGGAGGAGGTGGTTTCGATGAATGAGCCAAGTACTACATCAATGGGGGGAATTTTTGAATTCTCACTTGACACTAGCTCTTGTCCCATTGGTGAGCCAATAGTCAAACATACAGATGGTGACATGACTTGCACTTAATCCGCCTCTCTCGATATATTGCACTTTTAGTGGTTTGAAGACTTTATTTTGGAGTGGGCTACAAACATCTTACTTTTTTGCTAACTTTGTTTTCGTTCTCAACATATAAAGTCATGTATTATGACATTATAGATGTTAGATATAATTGCCATAATTAATACTTAAGCGTAATTTAGACACAATATATTCTTGGTTAGAGGCTTTTTAATAAAGTGATGTAACCATGAGTTACATATTAAAATATTAGGTATTTTAGAGTTATCTAACTATACTTCTCCCTCTCCTACTATCTAATGGGGCATTGCAATACTATATAATCACACAATCCATTCACTCTTGTATTCTTATGTTTACTCCTATATATGTCCTTACGTGTGCAGAACCCAAAAAGAGTTATGATTATTCCTAAATTAAACAACTATAAACTTGTGTTGCATAGACATATCCAATTACTTTGAAGTCAATTATCTCTTCATGGAAACATGATCAGATTTTCATTTTCATATACCATTGTATCTACTCCAAAAAATATAGAATATTGAAATTACATATGCTTAGTGATTCAACAACCACCATAAAGTAAAGGAATTGGCCTTATCATATTTATTAACATACCTCATTTGTAGCATGCCCTTGGTCAGATAACATTCTATTTCTCCGGGCATGTCATATGCAACTCATGCATGGTTGATTGTAACATTTCTTAATTACAATATTTTCACAAGTAAACTAGTTTTTGTAAACCCCATTAAGACACAAATTATTGCTAGTACTCTTTCCCTTTCTCTAGTAAACTTCTTAGATAAAAGAAAAATGAGTGGAAAATAAGAAGATTGTTATTCATTTTAGGTATTGCCAAGGAACTCACTACTTCATGTTAGAAGACTTTGCCTATGTAACTTGGGAGTTGCAAATTTTGAATTGCATGATTTTTTTGTTGCAACTTTTAAATAGAGAAATATAGCCTATAAAACATGCCTAATGCTATAGAATTTATTATGCATGAACTTGTTCATATATAGTAGACAAAATTGGAAGTTTGATACCATTTGTAATAATAGGTAGGTTCCCATATTTGACATTATATTCTCCGTGGTCATTATGATTTAATGTCCTTACCATTATTGAATAGTGTGAATATATCCTTTTCAACTCCACTTTCCATAATCAATGATGGCTCTTATTTGGATATTCTAGATAGGGACTATAATTGATTTGTAGGCTAGCTATCAATTGATTTTTGTACCTGGGATTTGAAATGTGTATTTACATTCTTTTTTGCATTTACTGGTGACTTTAATATCATCTTGAGATATTATACTTGCACCCACTAATGCTTTAGTTTACTTTGTAAAGAAAATTTTCATTAATAATTCATTTTTAATATTTTCTAATGTTTGAATCTTATCTTTAACATCATTTCCTATGCAACCTCAATAATATTCTACAACATCTATTGGTTTTTCTACCATGTTTTTTTAACCCATAATAGTATATCCCCTACATTTTTATTAATGGTTTTTAATAAGTTTTAACAAGATCTCATTCATAGATTAGAATACCATTTGCATTCAAAATAATCAAAATTATTCAATGAATTCAAAAGACATTTAAAATCATGTTAATATCTTTCACAAGTGTTAATCTTCAGTAATTGGTCTTTGTCATAGAACTATGCTTTAAAGTTTGCTAATTAATCTTTCATATTGGTCTTAATAGATAGTTTTAGAATTACTTTTGTTTTAATAATACACTTCCCTTTAAATTTCATGCTTTCTAAGGTTTATTAACAATCTTAATATTTCCATTTTTACTTCCACTACATTGGACAATACTAACTCATAGTTGATAAATAATTAGAGGAAGTTTTGATCTTAATTCATCAATACAATTTATAGTTTTTTTGTGTACTTGTGTTATTTTAGATATAATAAAGGCCAAGTCTCGAGTAACACATAGTTTGATGTTTTGACAATGTAGATGACAACTTGCCTTTAAATACCACATTCCATATTTAGTGTTATTTATTTGTTTGTTTATTTTTTAGATAAATATCCATATATTCCATGTGAGGAATAACATATATCATCGATTACATCAAAGTTCATCATGTCACTTGTGGGGATTGAAACTAGGTGGGGAGGATCCTAATCATTCCTCCCAACCACCGGATAAACTCAATTTTTCATGTAAGTAATTTCTTTAGTAATTCTTGAAGCTCCCTTTCCTATGTTAGCCCACATGTACAATCAATGGGTTTATTTTCAAGGTATTGGCAATGTAGATGACACCTTGGAAAAATAAGTAATGCATAGTTGATGCTTTTGTCATCATCACACATTTCACCATTTAACAAATTAAAGCTATTAAAAGTGGGCCACTACTTTGAGATACGATATTCCATATTTAGTTGGTTATAATAAGTAATCAATAAGCTTTCTTAACTCATTGTTTTGTCATATAAATAACTATCTTTGTAATTCTTAAAATTTTCTTCCCAATCTTAAATCATTTGTATATACAAAGGGCTTATTTGCAATGATTTATTGAATTTGTTAAAAGGAATCCAAATTAATTCACACTTTTATTGAGTTGACATATCAAATGTATCATGTTTATTACCTTTCACTCGCCTATGGAAGAAATGGATAACAATTGAGCCAATTTTCATAGTAGCACCTAAATTCATCAATTACGGATATTAACTCATTCTATTTCCTTTATGGAAACTCATTTAGATAACAATAATAAATAGACATAAATACAAAAGGCTTTGTCTCATATCACCATCAAAGAAATAAATACAAGCTACCTGATCTCAAATCACCAATATTATTGCCCCCATATGCTCAACATGAAAGAAGATATTTCATTGCAATGACAATATAGTCATGGCTTGACATTGCTTATTGCAATTATAAAAGAGTTTGATAGCAATGGTCACCTAGATTTAATGTGAGACATTTTAATAGTAGTTAGCCTTGTTTATATTACATGCCACATCCAAACTTGGCAATCACAACATGAAATAAAATTGCAACATGTAGATGACAATTTGAACTTGTATTTTTCCCACACCCTCATCCGCAATAGAGTACTAATTGCTTCCACTTTTTGGCTCATAAACATTTTTAAGAATAAATATATTGGGATTTCAAATTCTTTTCCTATATTTTTTTTTAATAATCATGTTGTTAAAGGAATCATAATGTCTTTCCTTTTTTATAGATAAAGCTACAATCTCCAAAAACTTCTCAAAAACTCATACAAAAATTAGATTTGAATGTGAAAAATAAGGTTTAAGTTCATCAAAGTGATATAATTAATATTCACCATCTCCACTAATGAAACCATGCAAACACATTGTTAAATATATAAAAGTTAAAATTTTTCTACTTGGAGTAAGGTTTTTAATTTTTTATTAATTTTGAGGTTTTATTTTTTATCTTTTATTAGTTCTAATATTGGTACATTGGGGTCAAACAATGATGTCTATTACATTGTTAAATTGGCATAACTATTTTATGTCATTGGTGACCAAAATTAAATGTAAATATAAAAAAACCTTAGATTATGTCACCAACACCACTTTATTGACAGTTATAAACATCATATTATCATAATGCTCTTGGTGATTTGACTTTATTATTGTAGTGATCATTACTAGAATGTTTTAGGTGAGCATAAATTTATTCGCACTATCAACATTGCTTTATCCACTTTTAAGACATTGGTGTAATGATGTCTTAATGTGTCCATGTCGAAATGCCAAGGTCAATTATACAATCATACTTATGTGGGGTTTAGTTCTCAAGTGGATATAAAAAAGTTTGTCATATATTGTATAAGACAATTTAGAATTCTAGAGTGCAAGTAAAACATGGTAGAGAGGAATGCATATAATCCAATTTTAAGATGATTCATATAAGTTTTTTCTATTTACGTTATTTATACACACATATTTTCAATCATAAAGAACAACAGGTTAGATGAGGTTCTTGAATGAATGTTGGTGAGAGTGCTAGAATTTAAGTTGATGATATTCTTGCCATTGACAACCTCAGGGAAGACCAAAATATAATGTGGAAGACAATGATAATGATATATGAGTGAATGAAGGGATAAATAGTTTGATTTATGACACCTCTGCACCTATGGAAAATGATGCACTTGTGGATGTGTTTTGGCCACCAACAACCCCCTCCTTATGAAGTGTTATTGCTAATACTAAATAAGTGGGGACCCTTAGTTATAAAATCCAAGGAAATCAAAGTAGTGCTTACATTTCCTTTTCGCAAATAAAGTTACCATCATAAGCTTAGGAAGCCCCTTGGAAACTTTAGAATCTAAGTTTATGATAAGGTAAAAAATCTTTAACAAGGGAAATCACATCGCAAGAAGATAGTGGGATGCCGCCTCACAAGCACAATTTCAACATTCACGAGATAGCGATAATGAACAAATATCACATCGCATTCATCATAACTTACATGAAACACTTCTAAATCTGCCGATGTGCGATGGCGCCAATCGCAAGATCGCATCTCGCAAGGAACAAGTTAACAAAAATTGTTATACATAACATTCCTGCGATCTGCGATATTGCGATATCATGATTTCGTGATAAAGTGATGTTGCGACGTCATGCCAGATCCATGCTACGATTTTGCGATGTTGCGATCTGCGATGTTGCAAAGAAAATCGCAAAACCACTCCATCACAGATCTTTTGGGCGCATTATTCAAGAAAAGTATTTTCCATAAGCTGACTCATGGTTATGCGCTTTAAATGCTAATAAAGGAGTTAGTTGTCGGTTATTCATGGAATATAGGTGCGTGCTTTTCAAAGAACATTTCATGTAAGGTGGTATATTTGGTATGTCTGTGGCATTTAAAACTTTCCCATCACCCTTCCTTGTCATTAATTTTTACTTCACTTGTGAATTGCAGGAATGGAAAACAGAGGACAATACAAAGCAATACACAGGCTGAAATGGGAAAGAAAAGCAAAGCCCCGAGCTCCGAAGAAGAGAAAATGGTGCCTTTGTATACAGAGACGGCTTGTAACAGAGACGCAGGAATAGCTACGTGGGAAGGCATGTATAATATGCTCGAAGAGGAGAATCCCAGAGTAATGGAAGTTACGGCTGTTGCAGGCTCACAAAGTTCTTCTGAAGCATCCCTAACAGAGCTAGCTTGCTCATTTTTACATCAGATAGGAGCAAGGCCAAAAATCCTCCCATACACGGACATGGTTAAATGGATACTGGATAGTGCAGAAATAAAAAATAGACAGTTCAAAATTCATGGTCAAGGACTCATCGGTTCATTCACTGCGCAGGATTTGAAGCTCATGTATCATCTATCGGAGCCACAGTGTAGGAATTTACAGGGTAAGTTCCTCAGACAGAACACCAAAGGACACCGCTCACAAACAGATCACAGATCAATACACCAATATTTTGACGTGGTTAAAA
>APFE030396558.1:1736-22274 GCA_000404065.3 Pinus taeda | reverse complement strand
AACACCAAAGGACACCGCTCACAAACAGATCACAGATCAATACACCAGTATTTTGACGTGGTTAAAACCCTCAAAGAGGGAAACAGTCCACGGCCTTAGCCAACGCGGCCACTTCAGGCAATTTATTAATAAAAGAATGAAAATTTACATAAGCTTCTCTCGTGAACGGTTAACCTACAAATGACCCTCCATGCGCTTTAAATAGAATTCATGGATCAATCGGGTGTTAAGCCACGGATCAAGTGTCGGTAACACTGAGGAGAGAATGAACCATCGGATCACTACATATCGTGACTGTCGGATTGTAAGTTACAAATGTACATAGTAAAGAAACACACTTTTCCTAACTCTATACTAGACCAAGTTATACTTAACTATTCCTGTGCGTCGGAATATCCTAACAGACAGGCATTCTACAACAAGCAATTTACGGAGAAATTTGTAAAGGAAAACCCGGACCTGGCAGAAACTACCAAAGACTGGTCTAGGAGGGACGAGCCGTTGAAGAAAGATAAACACGGTATGTATAGTACTGGTTCCCTTACCTCCCCATACTGCTTTGCTGCTGCCATGCTCTGTAGAATATTTGGAATGCCAGATATCAACAAATTTTCAACCGAATGGCTACCATTATTGGATGCTGCCACAAATGCCACCATTGTAGATTGGGCTGAAATCTTGTCTGATAACCTGATCACCGCCATTGTCAGTTACCGGTCCAAAAGATTTGTGTCTCAGATAATTTATCCTCCTTTTTACCTCTCTACATATATAATGGATGCAATATGTTATGTTTCTAAGTTTCCTGTTATGTGTTGGAAGTGGATGACACAAGACCCTTTACCCATCCATGTCTATCACAAAGAGTTATGGGACTCTTAGTTCACTCCATACTTCTACCAAATTTGTCATGGAATTATGCTGCCCTTGTATAGAATGTTGTACGATAAAGACCCTTCGAGATGCTCGTCTAAAGAAAAAGTAGACATCCTCACTGTCACAAGGTGGTCCGGGGAAGAATTGTTTACTTATGTCAGGGTATTTGGAAGTTTTGCACCCCCTCATGTCCTACCTTTGTATATCCTTGATAAACTCTTAGCTCGAGAGATTGCCTATCAAACCTGTGGGGAAGGTGGCCTAACTAAAGAGTTAAAGGACAAAAAGAAGGCTATATGGCCACAGTTTCCTGTAGCCTGTGGGGCCTCTTCGGTATTCGATGTAGGCCACGCTTTCACAGAAGTAAAGAATATCACGTGCTTACAGCTATTCAAATTCATAGGAAGGCTATTTGACCCTCATGAGGTTGCCCACAATTTTACAACTGCAGTCAAGATAAAGGTGCTCTCTGGAGAAAAGGATTTATTTGATGATATATTCCAACAGAAAAACACATTGGAAGAAATTCTACACACAGCCCAATTGCAACTATCTCCAGAAGAATTCCAAAGGTTCAAAATATACAAGGAAAGAAGGTTAGCCAGTATTCCTTTAGAGAAACTATGCCTAAAACCCTCAAGAGAACCAACTCCAAGTGTTAGCCTTAGTGGGAGTTCAAGTACTAATGGATCTAAGTCCAAGTCTGAAAAAGAAATGTCTAAACATTCTAAAAGATCCGGAAATTAACTGGATAAGAGCGAAGGGTCAGTAAAGGATATTGCCCAGTCAAAGGAACTTCTACATCAGCAGGTTATTGCCTCCCCGCAAAGAGATTCTCCCCCTCTCGTCATCCAAGCACCGCTAGTCATAGCTGAATTGGACAAAGAATGGGAAACCTTCAACGACTTGATCAATCTTGAAGGACAAACCATGAAGACAATTGTCAACAATGCACAGGTAGTAAAAGAAGTAGTCACAAGAACAGTCAGCAAAGTCTCAGATATATGGAGCATATTCCTATTTCTCCATCCTCTGAGCTTGTACTGAAAATAGAAGAGATCCCTCCTCTAGATATATTTTATAGCCCACAACACAAAGCAGTAGTAAGAAGACAGAGGAAGAAAATGAAATTGGAAAACACGCTTTCTCAAAACACAGAACAGTTAGACATCCTGTGGAAAGATCCCACTAGCAATCCTACTGAAAATCTCACCAAACTATCTCAGATCGCAGGAGCATACGGCTCCGCGACTATTGACAAAGCATCTAAGGTACAGCAGTTGCTAAAGGAAAAGGAAGACTAGATACTAGCATGCAACAACAATTGCAACAAGCCCACGCCGATAATGAAGCATAGAAACAACTTAAGAAGTTGCAGCAGGACTTCCAGCAAATGCAGATAGGATATCAGAAAAGTTTGGATGAGAAAGGAAAACAGTTATAGGATTTACGGGAGATGCACAAGGACGACCCTAAGCTTACAAAATTTACTACGGAGTCCATTTCCTTGAACGAACAATTACTACAACAGCAAGAAGCATTGGGCCAAAAGATATCACAGTGGAGTTATTATTGTGAAATCAGTGATAAAACCACTAATCAAGTGGTAGACTTGCGAAGTGACTATGATCTAATTGATAAATGGGTGACTGAATATTTGGCTTGGCAAGAAAAGGACGAGGGTAAAAGAGCAGGTGCACCAAGAACAAATGAAAACCACAAGGAAATTCTCTTTAACAAATGGGATGAGCAAATCAAAGAGGCAGAACAAGCGGCAGAAGGAGCAGCCACGGAAGCCAGTAGACTTATTGATTGTGTAAATGAAAATTTACACAGGGAAAATTTGATCGCAGAGACCATTCCAAGATACTTACCGAACGAATAGCAACTAGAGGCAGATTGGAAATAGAGGGCTCAAGAAAAGGCCAAAGCAATCTAAGGGCTAAGCAAGTTAAACTGGGATTATTACTGGACATATTTGGTGAAGCCACATAGCCAGTGGATGATTGTTAAGTGCATCATAAATTCAGCCGAGAAAATGGTGCTAGCTCTTGTAGACTCTGTTTTCTCAGCCCAGTTAAAAGCGAAAATCAGCCACCCGACTCTCCTTAAACAGATGTTGCATACATGTGATTTCAAAGACCAAATACAGAAATAGTTTAATTTTAGATTCAATTTTAGCTTTAATTTTGTTTTATTTTCCTGAAAAGAGACGGTCATTAAACCGCAATCCTTTATTTTGTAATAATTTTATTTTTGAGAATTAGTTCCAGTTATATTTAAACCCTTCTCATGCATTTAGAGAAGGGTCCAGAAATTTATCAAAAACTTGTCCTTAGAACATGCACTTTTGCACCCTCCGAGGAGGTTTTGATGAATGAATGGAACAGGGTTTATTGTTATTTGCATTTGATATCTGCTACTGATGTTGCACTTCTGTACTCTTAGTGGATGTTAAATCAAAGAGAGATAAATCAATTGTCGCTTGAAGCTCATGAGTAGGACTAGTTATAAATGGTACTTTTATCTCTTAACCATTTTTGCCTATGCGTTAAAGTGATGTTCAGTTTTTAGTTGTTTATATATTACAACGTGGATGCCTAAGTTATCATTTGTCACTTTTGTACGGTGATAACTATTTATTTATGCTTAGTGTATGAATAGCTCATTTATGCGATAGGTTTTCACAACTGTTTCGTCTAACTTTTTATACGAATTAGTTCATATTTATTGAATTCTTTCCTTATAATAGTTGAATGATCTTTATTACCAGTTATTGTTTGAAATCTTTTTAGATCGCATAATAGAAAGATCACACCCCAGGTTAGCATAAATTTAGATGTTTTTCTGTTTATTAGAATACAATAGCATAGCATTAGATTAGAATTAGGATAGAAGTATTCCAGTTAGAGCAGAGATACCCATCTTTCTCACACACACACACACACTAAACTGGGAAACTGGTCCCATATCCCCAATTGGACCTGCTATACCAAATGGATAAGGAGCTGCCAACCAAGTTCTGGACCAAGCGGGTATCCCCCTTGTTGTAGACCCAATTTTCGGGGCCTTCAACATATTTGGCACTAGAAGGAGGGCCTGAAACATGTTTCCTGTTGGAATTTGTTTTCAATTTTTAACATTTGAATTAGAATGGCTTCTCTGAAACTTCCAATTTGGAGTTGCATCCATCTACGTGCATCTTCCAACACTCCACCCAAAGTGGTAAGACTATTGTCTCAGGTAAAATTCAATGGTAAGAGAAATTCTTCTGCTTTTAATCATGCCCTTCAATTTATTCAAGGTGTTTCAAATTCTAATTTTCAAGCAATTGACGAAGGCATTTTATGCAAAATTTTTACTCTCACATTTGTAGCAGAAGCTAGAAACTAGTGTAGAACCCTTCCGGTTGCCTCAATTCACAGTGGGGATCAATTTCTCACGGTTTTCGTTTGTAAATTTGATTGTTATGATTATGATCAGGTATATGATGAAATTGAATATCTACGAAAAGAAGATGAGTCTGTTAGAGATTTTAATATTCGATTTCATCTGAATTGTTTGAAATTTGATGTTGAAAATGATCCCATAAGTGAAGAATCATTAGATTGTGTTGATCATAATTATTCGATGCCTCCTATTCCCGATTCATATGAAATTAGTCCAAGCTTTGTTCAATTCCCTTCTAACATAAATGAGAAATCCAATTTGGATGTGCAAATAAATTGTGATGAAGAAGTTTCACAAAGCTTAGAAGATATTTTTGATCGAATACAAGAAGACAAAAGCAACAATTTTGGAAGAAAGGTCACCTTGGAATCTGAAAGCAACTTTGAGGCAAATTTAGAAAATATGATCGCAACTCAACAAATGCAAACACAAATCAAGGTAAAAAATATCATGCCAACAGCTGAACAGATTTCTGAATCTTTCCATGATAAGTAAATGCCAAGGTCAGAACAACAAAGTAAACTTCTTCCAAAAAACATGAGTACACAAAGGTATGATCTAAAACCTGAAGTCTACGATGAACATAATGCACAAGAATTCTCAAAAAGAGATATTTTTAAATGCATTATTTCAGAGTCACATTTTTCTCTTTATCTTGACATTTTTAATGATGACAATTTTCCCCTCTCAATATTAATGATATTTCAGAAAATATAGAGGCTGGTCTAAATGAATCACCATTAAGTAGTTTTCAAGAAAGAGAAACAATTAGAGAATATTCTTTCGCGATTAACAAACATGAAATGCTTATTCCTCGTTTTTTGAATATACTAGATGAAACTGAAAAGAAACCTAGAGAATCTTGTGAAGTCATTTATGATAATTACTTTGACATTGAAGATGTTGATTTATCTTGAGAGAATCAGAAGAAACTTCAAATAACATCTGAGAATGAGAAGTATTTTAAATTAGAAATCATTTCAACCGATCCTCATTCTAAAGCAGCAACTCATCTGCATGATTTCATTATCCAAGAAAATATTCCAGTCTATGATTCATATCATGACCAAGCTTTCATGCATGTTCATAATCATGATTCCTTTCTAATTCACAAGATGGAAGTCGAAATCACTCAAATTCTATAATTCTAGCCAATCCTTGTGAAAGAGAAATCATTACAAAACGATCCCAACTATGTTATAACTCTAGTTGTACAGATAGTGATTTTGTTCTATTTTTTCTTTACCTATTTCGTACAAAAACTAATTTGTTTTCAGATTTTAATTTTCAGACTTTTGATCCATTACGCTGGCATACTAAGAACCATACTATCAGACATTCAATTGATGAATGGCCCTGTTGGAAAACTGAATTTTTTCAAGAGCATGAGAAACTATTTCAATTTCATCCTCAATCAATGTCAATGATTGATCAAAAGCTTCCATCCTATCAAAGACAATATCAGCAAAAGGATGTATTTTTACATATCTTCCAACAATTCAATTTAATTAACAATTTTCCATTTCATTTAAGAAATTTCCATCCATCCTTCATTGATCCATTTAAAGAAATATATTTGGAAACTTTTCTTTCATGGAGAATTGTCAAAAGTTTAATTTTTACACGTAACACTAATAATAACTTCCAGACCTTTGAATCCAAAAATTCATATCTTCAATCTGGCCTGTCATCTCTTCCATTGAACATTTATCAGTCCTTAATAGAAATCCATCCAGATTTCTATGATCCAATAGGTATTCAATTGGAAAGAAAATTTCATAAGAAGGAAATTCTAAATAAAATTCTAACAATAGTTGTACATTCTTATTCCACATTTAATGTTCTTAGTTCAGTAAGAGTTTCATTTCTAGTACTAATATTTTAACTGTATATATATGCACGAACGGAAATGAGAGAATGGTTACATTGGAAATATGACTACACCTAGTCAATTTCATGTTTATTGTTAGAATATGAGTAGAATTATTTTAGTTAGTCTGGCGGTAAAAAATAAACGAAGTAATTAGCCCTTTTCATATTTTATAAAAATCCAAGAAAAAAAATTACCTCTCATTAGAAAAAATTTTGATCGTCCTCAAAACAATTCTCCCATAATAAAACCAATTGTGAATGGTTACATTAGGCATTTACGAAAAAGGCACCAAATCTCTTTTAGGTTTTGACTTTTCGCTTGTATAAATAGCAAATCTTCTGGAAAATTGATCTTTATTATTGAAAGATACAGTTAAAGACTCTAACCTAGATATGACACCAGTTTCAAATTCATAAAGTTTGATGAAAACAACCTTTAGTGAAGAAATTTTTTTATGTCAGTGCAATGAAAGGTATCAATAACAAAATAAATATTCTCTGTAGAACAACTACTTCCAAAAACTCTATCATTGTCGTCTAGAGCTATCTAAAGGAAACAATGACTTCCTCCCTGCTAAGGAAATCACAACTTTCAGAGGAACAATCCAAGGATACACTTCATCTTGAAGAATGAGAGGTCTCATCACGAGCCGGCTTATCATAATCACAGATATTATAACTTGCTGACTTTGCCAAATACTGCATACCACAACAGGGAAATGACTCAAGATTGTTACAATCAAGAGGCAAGGGGTCTCATTACGAGCCAGCTTGTTCAGCAAAGTTATAAATCAAGTGAATGACTGTGTCATAAATTGGCTATCAAACCAAGACATTGTTCTTTAAGAATAAAAAGAAAATCAAAGCAATAAGTGTGGATGTGGATTCTTCTTTGAGAGTCGTAGGTTTCCTTAAGTAGGATACAGGATCATTGTTGGGTAACAGGTAACCCTGTCGAGGCTATAAACGCCTGCTGGCTGCAGAGGCTCTACCTATGAAAAATGAGCATATTTAAAACTGGTTTACAGAGAATACTTTGTTTTATCTTTACAGACCAATTAATGACTGATGTAAATACAAGGACTAACTTGAAGAAGCAAATAATCAAAGTTGAAAATAGCTGAAACAAAATGTCATTGACAGGTTAGAGCATAATGTACTTTATCTTTCCATAACAAAGTTTAATTTTCTGAGAAATTTTTTGTTTTGGAAGTTTAAAAAATTCAATAGAAACACAGAGATAACTGGTTCTTCCAAGTGAATCGCCAATTGTTGTGGCCACCAACAACCCCCCTCCTTATGAAGTGTTATTGCTAATACTAAATAAGTGGGGACCCTTAGTTATAAAATCCAAGGAAATCAAAGTAGTGCTTACATTTCCTTTCCGCAAATAAAGTTACCATCATAAGCTTAGGAAGCCCCTTGGAAACTTTAGAATCTAAGTTTATGATAAGGTAAAAAATATTTAACAAGGGAAATCACATCGCAAGAAGATAGCGGGATGCCACCTCACAAGCACAATTCCAACATTCGTGAGATAGCGATAATGAACAAATATCGCATCACATTCAGCATAATTTACATGAAACACTTCTAAATCTGCCGATGTGCGATGGCGCCAATCGCAAGATCGCATCTCGCAAGGAACAGGTTAATAAAAATTGTTATACATAACATTCTTTTGATCTACGATATTGCGATATCGCGATAAAGCGATGTTGCGACGTCATGCCAGATCCATGCTACAATTTTGTGATGTTGCGATCTGCGATGTTGCGAAGCAAATCGCAAAACCGCTCCACCGCAGATCTTTCGAGCGCATTATTCAAGGAAAGTATTTTCCATAAGCTGACTCATGGTTATGCGCTTTAAATTCTAATAAAGGAGTTAGTTGTCAGTTATTAATGGAATATAGGTGTGTGCTTTTCAAAGAACATTTCACGTAAGGTGGTATATTTGGTATGTCTGCGACATTTAAAACTTTCCCATCACCCTTCCTTGTCATTCATTTTTACTTCACTTGTGAATTGCAAGAACGGAAAACAGAGGACAATACAAAGCAATACGCAGGTTGAAATGGGAAAGAAAAGCAAAGCCCCAAGCTCCGAAGAAGAGAAAAATGGTGCCTTTGTATACAGACACGACTTGTAACAGAGACGTGGGAATAGCTACGTGGGAAGGCATGTATAATATACTCGAAGAGGATAATCCCAGAGTAATGGAAGTTACGGCTGTTGCAGGCTCATAGAGTTCTTCTGAAGCATCCCTAACAGAGCTAGCTTGCTCATTTTTACATCGGATAGGAGCAAGGCCAAAAATCCTCCCATACACGGACATGGTTAAATGGATACTAGATAGCACAGAAATAAAAAATAGACTGTTCAAAATTCATGGTCAAGGACTCATCGGTTCATTCTCTGCGCAGGATTTGAAGCTCATGTATCATCTCCGGAGCCACAGGAAACCTACAATGAGCAATTTATGGAGAAATTTGTAAAGGAAAACCCGGACCTGGTAGAAACTACCAAAGACTAGTCTAGGAGGGACGAGCCGCTGAAGAAAGATAAACATGGTATGTACAGTACTAGTTCCCTTACCTCCCCATACTGCTTTGCTGCTTCCATGCTCTGTAGAATATTTGGAATGCCAGATATGAACAAATTTTCATCCGAATGGCTACCATTATTAGATGCTGCCACAAATGCCACCATTGTAGATTGGGCTAAAATCTTGTCTGATAACCTGATCACCGCCATTGTCAGTTACCAGTCCAAAAGAGCTGTGGCTCAGAGAATTTATCCTCCTTTTTACCTCTCTGCATATATAATGGATGCAATATGTTATGTTTCTAAGTTTCCTGTTATGGGTTGGAAGTGGATGACACAAGACCCTTTACCCATCCATGTCTATCACAAAGAGTTATGGGACTCTCAGTTCACTCCATACTTCTACCAAATTTGTCATGGAATTATGCTGCCCTTGTATAGAATGTTGTAGGATAAAGACCCTCCGAGATGCTCGCCTGAAGCAGAAGTAGACATCCTCACTGTCGCAAGGTGGTTCGGGGAAGAATTGTTTACTTATGTCAGGGTATTTGGAAGTTCTACACCCCCTCATGTCCTACCTTTGTATATCCCTGATAAACTCTTAGCTCGAGAGATTGTCTATCAAACCTGTGGGGAAGGTGGCCTAACTAAAGAGTTAAAGGACAAAAAGAAAGCTATATGGCCACAGTTTGCTATAGCCTGTGGGGCCTTTTTGCTGTTCGATGTGGGCCACGCTTTCACAGAAGTAAAGAATATCACATTCTTACAACTATTCAAATTCACAGGAAGGCCATTTGACCCTCATGAGGTTGCCCACAATTTTACAACTGCAGTCAAGATAAAGGTGTTCTCTGGAGAAAAGGATTTATTTGATGATATATTCCAACAGAAAAACACATTGGAAGAAATTCTACACACAGCCCAATTGCAACTATCTCCAGAATAATTCCAAAGGTTCAAAATATACAGGTTAAGAAGGTTATCCAGTATTCCTTTAGAGAAACTATGCCTAAAACCCTCAAGAGAACCAACTCCAAGTGTTAGCCTTAGTGGGAGTTCAAGTACTAATGGATCTAAGTCCAATTCTAAAAAAGAAATGTCTGAACATTCTAAAAGATCCGGAAATGAACTAGATAAGAGCGAAGGGTCAGTGAAGGATATTGCCCAGTCAAAGGAGCTTCTACATCAGCAGGTTATTGCCTCCCCGCAAAGAGATCATCCCCCTCTCGTCATCCAAGCACCGCCAGTCATAGTTGAATTGGACAAAGAATGGGAAACCTTCAATGACTTGATCAATCTTGAAGGACAAACCATGAAGACAACTGTCAGCAATGCACAGGTAGTAAAAGAAGTAGTCACAAGAATAGTCAGCGAAGTCTCAGATATAGAGCATATTCCTATTTCTCCATCCTCTGAGCTTGTACTGAAAATAGAAGAGATCCCTCCTCTAGATATATTTTACAGCCCACAACACAAAGCAGTAGTAAGAAGACAGAGGAAGAAAAGGAAATTGGAAAACACGCTTTCTCAAAACACAGAACAGTTAGACGTCCTATGGAAAGATCCCACTAGAAATCCTACTTAAAATCTCACCAAACTATCTCAGATCGCAGGAGCATATGCCTCCGTGACTATTGACAAAGCATCTAAGGTACAACAATTGCTAAAGGAAAAGGAAGACCAGATACTAGCACTGCAACAACAATTTCAACAAGCCCACGCCAATAATGAAGCACAGAAACAGCTTGAGAAGTTGCAGCAGGACTTCCAGCAAATGCAGATAGGATATCAGAAAAGTTTGGATGAGAAAGGAAAACAGTTACAGGATTTACGGGAGATGAACAAGGACGACCCTAAGCTTACAGAATTTATTACGGAGTCCATTTCCTTGAACGAACAATTACTACAACAGTAAGAAGCATTGGGCCAAAAGATATCACAGTGGAGTTATTATTGTGAAATCAGTGACAAAACCACTAATCAAGTGGTAGACTTGCGAAGTGACTATGATCTAATTGATAAACGGGTGACTAAATATTTGGCTTGGCAAGAAAAGGACGAGGGTAAAAGAGGAGGTGCACCAAGAATAAATGAAAACCACAAGGAAATTTTCTTTAACAAATGGGATGAGAAAATCAGAGAGGCAGAACAAGTAGCAGAAGGAGCAGCCACGGAAGCCAGTAGACTTATTGATTGTGTAAATGAAAATTTACACAGGGAAAATTTGATCGCAGAGACCACTCCAAGATACTTACCGAACGCATAGCAACTAGAGGCAGATTGGAGACAGAGGGCTCAAGAAAATGCCAAAGCAATCTAAGGGCTAAGCAAATTAAATTGGGATTATTACTGGACATATTTGGTGAAGCCACATAGCCAGTGGATGATTGTTAAGTGCATCATAAATTCGGCCGAGAAAATGGTGCCAGCTCTTGTAGATTCTGTTTTCTCAGCCTAGTTAAAAGTGAAAATCAGCCACCCAACTCTCCTTAAACAGATGCTGCATACATGTGATTTCAAAGACCAAATACAAAAATAGTTTAATTTTAGATTCAATTTTAGCTTTAATTTTGTTTTATTTTCCTGAAAAGAGGACGGTCATTTAAACTACATCCTTTATTTTTGTAATAATTTATTTTTAGAATTAGTCAGTAGTATTTAAACCCTTCTCATGCATTTAGAGAAGGGTCCAGAAATTTATTAGAAGCTTGTCCTCAGAACATGCACTTTTGCACCCTCTGAGGAGGTTTTGATGAATGAATGGAACAGGGTTTAGTGATATTTGCATTTGATATCTGCTACTGATGTTGCACTTATGTACTCTTAGTGGATGTTAAATCAAAGAGAGATAAATCAATTGTTGCTTGAAGCTCATGAGTAGGACTAGTTATAAATGGTACTTTTATCTCTTAACCATTTCTGCTTATGCGTTAAAGTGATGTTCAGTTTCAGTTGTTTATATATTACAACGTGGATGCCTGAGTTATCATTTGGCACTTTTGTACAGTGATAACTATTTATTTATGCTTAGTATATGAATAGCTCATTTATGCGATAGGTTTTCACAACTTTTTCGTCTAACTTTTTATACGAAGTAGTTCATCTTTATTGAATTCTTTCCTTATAATCGCTGAATGATCTTTATTAACAGTTACTGTTTGAAATCTTTTTAGATCGCATAATAGCAAGATCACACCCTGGGTTAGCATAAATTTAGATGTTTTTCTGTTTATTAGAATACAATAGCATAGCATTAGATTAGAATTACGATAGAAGTATTCCAGTTAGAGCAGAGATACCCATATTTCTCTCTCTCACACACACACACTGAACTGGGAAACTGGTCCCATATCCCAAGTCGGACCCGCTATACCAAATGGTTAAGGAGCTGCCAACCAAGGTCCGGACCGGGCGGGTATCTCCCTTGTTGTAGACCCGATTTTCGGGGCCTTCAACAGGATGATGATGCTAGGATTCATTATAACCATCTTACTAATTTAGCTATATGAAAGGTCAATGTTAAATCTTTTCTCCACTATTTTGTTGCTGGTAAAATTAAAGGTACTAAATAATGTTTCCAACATATTTTTCACATGTGTCATAAGGTATGAAATTATTTCTAAATGTTTAAGTTCATGACCGTTTTCATTTACAATAACAAGGATGTAAACACCAATATTTGGAAGAATAATTTTTTGTTTGTTCATTTCTTGTAGATTATTATTTGATATCAAACTATTAGAGAAACCATTTTCTTCTCATAGTTTGAGAAGTTCATTCCTTATGAAAGATATAGGAATGTAGTTTCAAATATTTGATGCATGATATCGCATGGATAAGGGAAAATATATTTGAAGCAATGTTACAAATATAAAATTTGTATATATCGCATCAATTAACTGAAAACGAGCATGCCTTAAAAGGTTCTTCATCATATCCCTATCATTCCACATTTTCAATGTTTGTTTAGGTGAAAGAACATAGCACAATTAATGGGTTATCATGCTTGAATGAGGAGAGTTAAGATGACATTATGTAGTTGGATGTAGATTCTTATGCATTTAGATACATTAAGGAAAAATGGCCTATCTTTCAAAATTAATCTTAGTGGCTTAATATTTTCTTAGTAATTTATGGTGTTAATCCAACTGTAGAAATTGGATCCATTTATTTAGTGTGACCAATGTTTGATTTGAACAATAATCTTCCTCCTTTGTTGTTAATAAAGGAGCACACAATGTTGGGATAGATAGTTCCTATTAAATATTTTTCAACTATTTACAACATAGCACCTCATTTTTATTGTTTGTTACATATTATGATGTATGCAAAAGGCATTTAATCCATTTTTATTTGAATGAGCATATAAATATCAATTTGGAGATATGGATGTGTATTTTGCATCTTATCAAGTAATTTAATTGTGTGTTAAGTTACATTACATTAAATGATCAATATAAGTAAGTTAACTTGCGAAGTACACAACACAATATATGCTAGGACTTCAGCTTTCAATTCTAATAGCAAGAAAAAACAAATTCTACTCTATGAATGGCATGCAATGAAATATTAATCTATGGAAACAAATTAAATCTATTCTATAATAATAAAATGAAATATTATTCTATGGAAAGCAATGGAAATCCTAATCTAGAAAGCAATAGAATCTGTTTATGAAAGTAGTTAAAAGCACACAAATTTTAATCTATGAAAGCATGAAATTATATTCTAGGAAATCATACAAATATGAGCTATGAAAGCAGGAAACTTGTTCTAGAAAAGCATTGAAATCTTATCTAGCGAAAGCAGGAAAGGCTATTCTAATGAAAGCAGGAATGTTTATTCTATGAAAATAGGAAAGTCTATTATGTGAGAGCAAAGAGATCTATACTATGAAAATAGAGAATTTATTCTAGGAGAGCATTGACAATTTTATTTTTATTTTTGTTTTTAACAGGAAAGAGTACTGAATATGCATTAATCCCCACGTGGTTGTGGAAAAAAAGAATGAGAGATTTAAAATTCAATTACATTTCCATTGATAAGCTTCACAAGCTACAGATTGACAATCCAAGTCCATTTTTATTTCAAAATTACAAGAAGCCACTGAGCAACTACAAATTTACTAGTGCAGACCTGACAATATTGCCATAATAACATAATACATTTTAAATTCGACATTTTAAACAACCATATTAAGAAGACTAATCCTTTGGGTTGGATGGATGGTTGAGATCGAAGCTAGTGGTTTCTTCTGTTGGCTTGGAGTTCTGCATAACCATTTGAATTTGGAAATTTTCAATCTTGTTTCTCAGTGTGTCAACTTCGTCCTCCAGTTGTCGTATTTTGTTTCTCTTCTCGATTTTCATCTCCTGCATTTTCACATGTCTCTGTTCTCTGTTGCTAAAGAATATTTTGTAATTTGGCCATACCCGCTCGTAATTCAGAGTGTTCACTTTCACAAGAACCATAGGCGGGAGGGGAGAAAGAGGCCAGAGGAGGGCACTTTTCCCACTTAATTTCATCACGTCCATCCAATCTCCTTGAGCACGAGCGATGACGTCCCCAAGAGCCAACTTCCATGACGCAAAGAAAAAATGATCAAAGAGATAATTGACGTAATGAGACAATTGACAATGATACTAACCTTTCAAAGTGAGCCAATTGATGCAGAGGGACATAAAAGCCAACAAAACCTCTAATGTTCAAGAAGAAGAAGGACCTTTCATAGTGTGGCTCAATTGTATTCCCTTTCTAGTTTCTCTCACCCGGCTCGACCATAATTACAAGAAATTGACTCTCACCAGACTAGGGAAATGAGCTTCCCCCAACTACCAAGATCATCCACTAACAACCCAAACTCTGCCAAAGAATTATATCTCCTACGACCCACTCGACTGAGTCAGACACCTTCCTATTGCAAAGTTTTAGACATTTATTCAACAATTTATAGAGAGGTTCGAACAGAAGCCTTATGTGGCTTTGAGAGGCTATGTGCTTACCTCTTGGACCCCACTAAGCTTCCATGATTTCCATGGTACCTAAAACAACCTTCACCTCAAGCATTTGAACCTTCACTCGAGTGAACCATCCGATCCATACCAGGGGAAGTAAATGCGCCTTTCTCTTTGAGGGATTTCACATAGAGATTGCTTGATTAGTCATGCTATGGACCCAAATATGAGGAACGAACTGAGGCGTTCCCACACTTAACATTTCCTCCATGCCAAGTGGCCTTGCTTTCCTAAGATTGCAACCTCGTGTCAAGTGATGAGGGAGGTTATTAATCAACTAATGCTAGATGGAAGGGGAAAGGGGGAACATATAGAGAGGGAGGATGGGTTGGAGGTAGGGAGACCAAGAGAGGGGGTGAGGGGGAGGATGATGAGGAGGCAGGAGAATAGGTTGGGGGAGGGAGGTTAGAGGGATGGTTATGTGGAGGGTGATCTCACCCGAGGGGAGGGAAGGAGAAACTTTAGGAATTATAAGATCCTTTGTTACCATGCTTTTCGGCTTTAGGAAAGGATCCCTGTTGGAGGAGAGGAATTTTATCATTAAAATTGAGACTTTCATTCAAAGGATTAAGGGATGGGTAAATAACCTTCAGTTTCATTGATCATGTTATAACCTTCTTTCATTTGGAAAGCCATATTGGCTTGAGTATCCACTTCCTTATTAGGCCTCTTAGAATGTGGAAAAAATGAAGTTTCAAAAAGAGAGGGAGAATGTTAAGGGCTCTCTTGAGTATCTAATTGAGCTTGTTATTCTGTGCTCAAGAGTTAGAGCACGTGTTTTATGACCAAGAGATAATCACCTAGAATGTTCATTCCCTTAATTTCCTTTTGATGAAATAAATTGAGGCCAAGATATAATCCATAGGCTTCAGCTTGGTTGTTGTTCTTCTTTCCCAAGCCCCACGCATAATGATTAACAATTATTCCTTCGGGATTAATGAGAATCCCTTCCCCTCCAGCCACCCGAAGAGCATTGACTTTTGAACTATAAAATCAAATCAATTTATTCCTAAGAAAACAATAAAATGGAGGTGGGACGTAAAAACAACATTCATAATATACAATAAGAAAACAAACAAATGCAAAGACTCGATGGAGAGCAGGGTAGAGGGTGGATGCAATGCAAAGGAAACTAAATGAAACTAAGCCTACTCATAACCTAACCAACTAGAAGGTTATAACATGTGTTATACTACCTATCTTTATCCAACCTACCACCTTACCTTTTTGATAAGGAAAAAGATTATAAAAATCTCTACAACTCCTTGTGAAAGCACCTGCATCTATATTGTCTTGGTTAGAAAACATTAGGAAAGATCAGAACTTGCTTTCAACAAATGGGATTTCTAAGTAAGATGCTTCTAACTGGTGATAGATTGGATCATTAAATTTAAAACAAACATATTGGAAGTCTTGAAATCCTTGGGAAAAATAATTTTCAATTAATAGTGTGGAATCAGGATGAGAATCTTCTGAAGGAAAATAAATCTGATCATATTTAGAAATCTTGTCAAGATAGTGAGGGCCTGCCATAACCATCAATGAAGGCTGAAGTGCCTCAACTACTTGACAAGTATCTAAATATTCAGACGATAAACCATAAAGATCAGTTGATGTAAGGCAACCATCATTATGTACACTAGTGGGAAAATGATCAATCGAATGAGAATTGTTAGAACAAGAACCATGATTAGATGGGATGATTAAAGAATAAGATTCTCAGTTAGGAGACATCAAAGATATATTAGTTTTCAAAAATTTACAAATGATTCAAACAAAAGAATCATCTACCTCAAATGTTGAATGTGACACACCTTCTACTTGTGACTCGCTACAACCCAATATGGAAAACACATGAAACCAGACGAGATGTAGTAGATGAAAAATATGAATTTGATTTAAAAATATCACAAGCATTCATTTAAACTAATGAGGATGTTTGATGCCATGAAGAAAATAATTAATATCATAATATTCACAAGAAGGATTAGGAGCTGATTACTTTCAAATGACTGTGACATGTATGAATCATTTGGCCAAAGATAATATTTAGAATGATCAAATTCACAGCTTTGCTCATCCATGAAAGATATACACTACAAACCCAAGTTTGATACAAGAGATTTTCGTGAAGATGAACTAACTGAAACAAAATATTCAATCTAATCAAAAACCAAAAATTAAAAGTCGAAAGAGCTATATCCAAAATAAAAAAACATCTTTCAAGGAGCTTGCATTTAGTGAAACCATGCAAATAAAAGAATTTTGTGAGAAATCTAGATCTGACTTATTTAAGGGATCTTACCAGAGTCGTGAGAAATTGACATAACCATCAACAGAATTTGAAGTAACTTTCAAGAATTATAGAATTTCATTTTGAAAATTGAATCATATTATGCATGGTGTATGGTCAACTACCACTAGTAATTTCAATAAGATTGATATTATCCAAAAGGCATCCACTTACATCTCTAATTTGGTCAAAATTTACATCTTCAACAAACAGATTGCCCAAGTCAAAAGATTCTTCTAATTGCACATCTAAAGATGGATAAATCGTACAATTCTCATGAGTAACCTTGATAGAAATTTTTTCTTCATGCAAAATTGGAAATGATAAGGAATGGGGTGGAGAATTGATACATTCTTCTTCATCATGGATTACCTTACTATCTTGTGTCAATTCAGAATCCAACTCATTAGATGATGAACTTGAAGAGCATGGAGTATCTTCTTCACAATTTGATGCATTACAAAAGGTAGAACACAAGGGATAGTGAGGTGAAGAAGAAGTTTCCATAGTAACATTGTTATGAAACCAGCTCAAGAATAGATAGAAAATATAGATCAACGCCTTAGAATTCAGCCTCTTCGAGGGGGTAACCTCCTTTACATTACATAAATGAACAATTCTTCAATGATTCAAATGACAAAACCTCCTTTTTATATATAGGATTCTAAGGAGTCATAATATAACCCAGCCGACCTAACAATAATAATATAAAGCCACAAAAATAACAATAGAGGAATTCTATGGGGCACAGTAATAACAATATGGGGATAATAGGGGCACAACAATATTAATAAGGGGTACAACTACAATAGTAATGGGGTAATCACTAGTATTATAGGAACCCAACATGCCCCTCTCCTTCAAAAAAGTGTTGTCCTCAACGCTTGAGAAGTTTTGGATGCTTTTGTATAAAATTCTCTTCCTCCTATGTGGAATCTTCAGCGGATAAGTTCTTCCACTTGATAAGATACTCTGAAATTGATCGATTTCGTAGCTTTCGAGTTCTTGTTACTGTGACTGCTTCCAGTTCCAATATAAATTTTCCTTCCTCGTCAAGTTCTGGAAATATTGTTTGAACTGGGAGCTTGTCACCTATAACCTTCTTTAAACATGAAACACGGAAAACTGGGTGCAATCGAGAAGCTACAGGAAGCTCCAATTTGTATGCCATAGTACCAATCTTTTCCAACACCTTGTATGGACCATAATACTTTGGTGATAATTTATTATCCTTCTTAGCTTGCTTGAGGGACATATGCTTAGATGGTTGTAGCCGTAGAATACCCAATCACCTACATCAAAACTTCTTTCGCTGCGATGTTGATATGCCTGTCGTTTCATTCTATTATGTGCCAACACGAGGTAATCCTTTAAGAGTTGGAGGACTTGTTGTTGATGTTCGATGTGATCTTCCACTGCTTGAACCTTAGAATTTTCTCTTAAATATGATGTGATGGATGGTGGCTGATACCCATAAAGTGCCATAAATGGGGTCATTTTTGTTGTTGTATGGAAGGAAGTGTTATACCACCATTCAGCCAGAGGCAACCATTTGACCGATTGTGTCTGTTTATCAGATACAAAGCAACGAAGATATCCTTCCAACATTTTTTTACTATCTCATTTTTCCCATCAGATTGAGGATGATAAGATGAGCTATGAGCTAACTGAGTACCAAGACAAGAAAATAATTCTGTCCAAAAAATTCCAGTGAAAATGGGATCTCTGTCACTTACAATAATCTTTGGGTTTCCATGTAGCTTTTGAACTGTTTCCATAAATGCAGTAGAAACTGTACTGGCTTTAAATGGGTGTGATAATGCACAAAAGGGTGCATACTTGGTAAGTCTGTCAACTACCACCATGATGACACTCTTTCCCTCAGACTTGGGTAAACCTGTGATAAAATCCATTGAAACCTCCCCCCAACGTTGGCTTGGAATGGATAAAGCTTGTAATAGACCCGGTGTCTTAATTGTTTCAACTTTATTTTGTTGGCAAACCAAACATTCCGCCACAAACTTTTGAATATCTGATTTAAGGCCATCCCAAAAAAATTCTTCTTAACCCTGTGGTAAGTTTTTAAAAATCCCGAGTGCCCTCCTAAGGAAGAAGTGTGCAATTCCATAAGAATCTTTTGTTTTAGCTGGAATTCTTACAGAGGTATAAGCGATCTTTGTACCATAACGAATCATTTTTCCAGCTAAATGTATCCGACGTACTGGAATCTTGTTGTAACTTTCGAATAAGTGCCCACACTTCTTCGTCATCCTTCCATTCCTCCCTTGCTTCATTTATCCAATCTGGTTGGATAATAGAAATGGCACACAACAATGCTTCCACATCCTCATCCTTTCTTGAGAGTGCATCTGCCACCACATTTTGCTTCCCTTTTTTGTAGATGATTTCAAAGTCATAACCCAACATCTTTGTGACCCACCTTTGTTGCTCTTCAGAGGATAATCTTTGTTCTAAAAAGTATTTAAGGCTATCATGATCTGTTTTTACCTTGAAGTGTCTTCCCATTAGGTAGGGTCGCCATATCTTAAGTGCATGGAGTATTGCCAACATTTCCTTCTCATAAATAGCTTTGTGTAGAAACTTTCCCTTGATTGGATGACTTTCAAAAGCAATGGGTCTTTCATCTGCATTAGAACAACACCAATTCCATTTCCTGAAGCATCACATTCCACAATAAAGGTTTTTGTGAAGTCCGGTGTAGCTAAGACCGGTGCTTGGCACATTGCCTCTTTAAGATGTTCGAAGGCCTTTGTTGCTTCTGGAGTCCATGAAATTGCATATTTCTTCAATAATGTTGTTAGAGGTGCTGCTATTCTCCCATAATTCTTAACAAACTTGCGATAATACCCTGTCAACCCGAGAAATCCTCGCAGATCCTTTATGGATGTGGGGATTTTCCATTCCTTAATGGCTTTAATTTTGCTAGGGTCTACCTTAACTCCTTCATGAGATACAATATGACCCAGATATTCCACCTCTTGTACTCCAAAGAGACATTTGGATCTTTTTGCATATAAGTGTTTCTCCTCCAATAGTTGTAGCACCCTGTCAACATGTTCAACATGATCCATCCTTCCAAGACTTTTTGTAGATTAGTATATCATCAAAAAATACTAACACAAATTTTCTAAAGAATGGTTTGAAAATGAATTCATCAAACCTTGAAATGTTGAAGGTGCATTGGTAAGGCCAAAAGGCATGACCAAAAATTCATAATGACCCTCATGAGTTCTAAATGTTGTTTTCTTAATGTCTTCAGTTTTCATTCTGATTTGATGATATCCTGAATGAAGACCAACTTGGTGAAGTAAATTGATCCATGCAATTCATCCAGTAATTCATCAATGACAGGAATGGGAAACTTATCTTTAATAGTGAGCTTGTTGAGCTCCTATAATCCAGACACATGCGCCATGATCCATCCTTCTTGTGCACCAATACTACTGGAGCAGAGAAAGAACTTTGA
>APFE030396557.1:0-12876 GCA_000404065.3 Pinus taeda | reverse complement strand
CTCCTCGTCCACCACCACCCCCTCGTCCACCACCTCCCCAACCTCCACCACCTCCTCCCCCTCCACCACTTCCTCCACAACCTCCACCACCACATTTACCTCCTCCTCCTCCTCCACTACCTCTGCCACCTCCTCCTCCTTCTCCAACTCTAGCTCCTCCACCACCTCAACATCCACGACCTCCTCCACCACCTTAACCTTCACCACCTCCTCCTATGCCTCCGCCTCTACCTGCACCTTCACCTCCACCTCCACCTCCTCTACCACCTTCGCTTCCACCACCTTCTCCTCCTCCTCTACCACCACCACCACAACCACCACGACCTCCTCCTCCATCACCTCCCCAACCTCCACCCCCTCCTCCTCCACACCACCTCTTCTTCCTCCTCATCCTCCTCCACCACCGCTACCACCACCTCCTCCTCCTCCACCTCTTCGACCACCTCAACCTCCACCACCTCCTCCAAAACCTCTACCTTCACCACCTCCTCCTCTGCCTCCACCACCTCCTCATCTAACTCCACCTACTTCACCTCCACCACCACCACCACCTCCACCTCCTTCTCCACATCTCCTCCTACTCCACCCCCACCTCCCCATCCACCTCGGCCTCTGACTCCTAATAAAACCTTAAAAAAAATTCAAAATTACATATCATTTCATACTCTTTATTTATAATACTTATTGCTTCATTCTTTACACTCATAATTTAGATATCAATATATACATGATGATATAACAAATAATATGTATAACAATTTGCAATATAAATAGGTAATTATGAGAACAACAATTTAATTAATTTTTTTGTAAAAAATTGATATAAATAGTATCAAAAAATATTTAGAAAAATCACTCAATTCATATTCTTAATTTCCAAAACTTTTTAAAATCAACAAAGTAATTATATAAAATCATTAAAAAATAAAATAAAATAAAAAATAAAAATAAAATTCTTGAAACTCCAAGTAACATACAAACACAAAACACAAACAAACTTCATAAAACCTCCACTAAGTACGATGGAACACGAATAATAATGATATTATAATCTCACATATGTGGTGTCAAATGGAACCAAATAAGGTTAAGTTGGCTGAAACAAAGGATTACCGAAAGAACTCTTTGTATGCCTTCAATACCTTGGCGGCTACAATGTATGTCTAATGTATTGGTGTATTTCTAATATATTGGCTCACTAAGACGTATTTTGACACCTTCATTCAATTTCGACTATTATAACAAAACAAAAATTATGGTTTTCAATATCAAAGTTGAAAAAATTGTTAACATGAAAAATTAACACAATAGACAACATTTTCGTGTTATATTTAGGAAAAAATAAAAAATAATTCTAACTATTTTAAATTTATTTTTGTATTAAAAATTTAAAAAATATATAATTTCAGTGCCAAATTCCCATTCAAATAAAAAGAATTGAATCTATTTTCATATTAAAATATAGTTTAACAAATTAGACATCAAAGCGTATCACCCACCCACACAGTAAACTTTTCCAATTCGTCCTTTTACAAACTCCCAAAGAGATGAATGTTTTTATAAATTTCTATGAAGTTAAGGTCTTAATCTCAGGTTTTTGGATCATAAGTTTGTGGTTACAGGTATATGTGATTGATGTCTTAGTAACCATAATACAAAAATTCATAATACAAAAATTCAATCCACACGATTGGGCGGATATAGTAATTGAGCCTATGTAGTAATTGAGGACTAATCTTGATGACTAACCCGTCAGAGTTTGCAATGCGTGAACAAAATCATAATATAACACGAAAAGAATCAATAAGTATTTCTCATAGTTGCAGAAAAAGAATTATAAACAAGTGTTCAACATCTCATAGTTGCAGAAAAAGAATTATAAACAAGTGTTCAACATTTCAAATGTGCAGGCAAAATTATCCATAAACGCTGCTATGCATAGTTGCATGAAAAAATTATACGCCTAATTTAAAACAAGGCTCAAAGAAGATGCGTAGTTTCAAATGTACAAACATAATTATTCACAAAAGATATTCATAGTTGCATGGTTTCAAATGTACAAACAAAATTATTCACAAACTATATTCATAGTTGCAGAGAAAAATTATAAACCCTACTTTAAAACAAGGATAAAAAAAGGCATGATTTCAAATGTGCAAACAAAATTATACATAAACAATATCTATAGGAAAAAGTTATAAACCCTACTTTAAAACAAGGGTGAAAAAGAAGCATGGTTTTAAATGTGCAAACAAAATTATCCTAAAGGATATCCATAGAAATAGTTATAAACCCTACTTTAAAACAAGGCTAGCATGGTTTTAAATGTGCAAACAAAATTATAGCTAAAAAATATCCATAGTTGTAGATTTTTTTTTATAAACAACACCTTAGAAGAAGGATTTTGCAAACAAAATTATCCTAAATCCGAAAAAGCATGGCTTCACATGTACAAACAAAGCTATCCATAAACGATATCCATAGTTGCAAAAATTTTTTATAACCAACATTTCAAAACAAAGATCGAAGAAGAGGAGTTGTGCACACAAAACTATCCATAAACGATATCCATAGTTGTAGAAATTTTTTATAATCAATACTTTAAAACAAAGATCGAATAAGTGGGAGCATTCGTCAAGAATGTTAAGATAATTTGAATGGATAGAAATTGCCTCCTTAACTCCAATGCGATTTATAAGTAGAGTTATGAGCTGCTAGCTCGGTTGAGTGTGGATCGCACACACGACTTTCATATATTCAGTCCTCCGCTCTCTCAACAAGGATACAGAGCCGTTTTCCCAACAAAGATACAAGGAGCGCTGATCGAACACAGGACCCAACAAAGATACAGAACAGTGTGGATCTAACATAGGACCTTCATATATTCAGTCTGGCGCTCTCCAAACAAAGGTACAGAGGAATGTGGATGGAACACACGACCTTCATATCTTCAGTACGCCCTCTCAAAACAAAATATAGAGAAAACGACATTGTGGATCGAACACACGACCCTCTCTCAACAAAGATGCAGATACAGAGACAACAACATTGTGGATCTAACACAGGACTTTCATAAATTAAATCTGATTCAATCTGACTTATGGTCGAACATCCTCATATAATAAGTATTACGTATTGAAACAATTGGGCACGTCTTGAAACAATTGAGACAGATTGCTATTTTGAAATCCGCCTTCAACAACTAGGAAACGGCTATGAATAAACTGCTCGGATTCGAAACGGCTATGAATAAACTGCTCGGATTCGTATTACTCTATCGGCTCTTAACTAAATAGTAGTGTTGTTAGGGTTGAATTCAAGAAATAGTGATTACAACGGCCCAAAAAGGCAAAAGTTTATGCAAAAAGAAAAAATTTAACTATATTTAGAACGCAGAATATTAATTACATTCGTTAAATATCCACAAACAAAAAAAAAAGTAAAAGAAAGGTAATGTTAAATAAAAAGAGAAAACCAAAATAATTAACCCGTAAATTTGAAAATAAGCGAAGTAAAAAATTTCTAATTTAATTTCTTGTGAAGTAAAAGATTGACAATTTTAAAGTTAGAAACACCGAATCGTTGATAGTGAAGGAAAAAATTAAAAACTAATTTTTAAAATAACATTTACTTGTTTTCAAAAATAAAAAATTGGTAGTTTTAAAATAAAACATAAAATGCATAACTTATTTCTACCTAAATTGTAGCTTGAGATTGACATATAGTAATTTTGTTATAATAAATAATTTAGAACATATTCGAAGAACAATAAATTCAATTAAATTCATTTGACTTATAACCCTATAAATTCAATCAAATCCACTTATTTATAATCCTATAATCCTATAATCCTCTTGCCTAATTTGTGTATCATACTTATAAAATATGCACAAACACAAACATAATCACAAAATAAACTATAATGACAAACATTTAAAATTCTATCATAAAACAAAAATTTGAAATTAAGTATAAGAATATATTAATTAAAAATAGTTGTGATTTTCAAATACACACATTGAATACTGGTGGTTACAAAAAAGAATACATTGTCATTCATGATGTCATGTTCATTTACCAAAATAAGTGAACCCTTATTAAATTTAACATAGATAAGTTATGCAAGCATTAAATTCATTTGAAGTGTAATTCTTTTATTGGATACTATGCATGCTTAAAATCATGTTAGTAGAGATTCCTAATTTCAACGATAAGCCTAGAGAAGACCCTACAACCCATACTACCACTTATAACTTGTGGCTCCCTTCCAACTCATTCATGGATGGTAGTTTAAGGTTGCTTATTTTGTAGCAGACTCTTATTTGTGGTGTTTCTAGATGGTACATTGACTTTGAGTGCACTACTTATGATAATTTCATGTCTTTGTCATACGAATTTGTCAATCACTCTCAGTTACATGTTAGGTATGATACTAGAACCGATATTCTCACCAACTTCTATCAGGATACATCCATCCACATTTATAGTCATATTCACGAGTGGAGAACAAGATGAAGTCACTTGAGAACCAAGTTCCTTAATGAATTATTGTGCGAGTGGTTCATAAAGTCCTTCATATCTAGGATTATTGAATATTTTTCCATGGTAGGAGTCCAAATTGAGGGGTCAGCCATCATTCCATGCCCATCAGCTTGAGATGGTCTATTCTTAGGTAGGTAACTTTTATGAGATCATTTCTATTTCTCTTCCTCATCAACTGATCCTAGGAATTATAGACCAAGAACCCATTCCTATGGTGTAGTGGGGTCCATCTCTTCTTGAGGAATTAGTGAGACAACCCTTCAAATGGGTCAATGAGTATATGTTATGGTAAGCTAGCTAGAAAGCCTCCTACTGAAACTCATAATTCTCTTCTTCCCACGAATGAGATCAACTCTATTCATTCCACATCGACAAATAACCCTTAGTAATCATGAGGTAAGAGGAAAGAGAAATAATCTAGACCTTTGAGTTAGGAACAAAGAGCATCGTAAAGCATAGAGAATGTTGGGGTTGGCTCAAAAGACAAGGAGAAAAAATCCATCTTCCTTGTAAGATTTGTGCGGAAGACCATCTCAATCATTAATGCCTCTCAATGGATGAGATTCATTGATAATTCATTCAATAGTCTCTTGCTTGTCAACCTGTTACCTTGACAAGTACATTTCCAACCTAGCAACAACAAATGGTTATTAACCCTCCACCATTTAATGAAGGGCGAAGTTTTGTAGATTTTATTTAAGTTTTTATCGAAATAATTTGCTAAAGGGTTATAAACCCTAAACCTTAAACCATAAAACGCAAACCCTACACCATAAACACTAAACCCTAATAATTTTACAAAATTTTAACAACTCTTTTGTAACATTTATTTAAGTGTTTATTAAAATAATTTATTGAATTATTGTAAACCCTAAATCCCAAAACCTAAACCCCAAGCATTTTATAACATTTAAAAAAGTGTTTTGCAAATTTTATTTAAGTGTTTATTAAAAGCATTTACTAAAGTGTTATAAACCCTAAACCTTAAACCCCAAAACCCAAACCGTAAGCCCTGCACCCTAAACCATAAGCATTTTATAACATTTTAAAATGTGCTTTGTATTTTTAGTTAAGTGCTTATTAAAAGAATTTATTGAATTGTTATAAACCCTAAACCTTAAACTCCAGACCTGAAACCCTAAACCCTAAACCCTAAACCCTAAATCATAAATTGTTTCGTAAATTTTATTTAAGTGTTTATTATAATCATTTAGTAAAGTGTTATAAACCTCAAACCATGAACCCTAAACCCAAAGCCCTACACCCTAAGCATTTAGTAACATTTTAAAAGTGTTTTGTAACTTTTACTTAAGTGTTTATTAAAATCATTTACTAAAATGTTATAAACCATAAACTCTAAATCCCAAACCCTAATACCCAAGCCCTAAGTATTTTATAACATTTTAACAAGCATTTTATAGCTTTTTTTAAAATGCTTATCAAAATCATTTACTAAATTTTTATAAGCTCTAAACACTAAAACCTAAACCCTAGAATTTAAGTATTTTATAATATTTTGAAAGGTGTTATGTAACATTCTTTTAAGTGTTTATTAAAAGGATTTACTAAAGTATTATAAACACTAAACCTTAAAATCTAAGAATTTTATAACATTTTAAACCCTAAACCCTAAGCATTTTATGTTAGGTCCCTAAAATAATAGTGATTCCCCAATTGCTATTTTCATTGTAGCCCTTATTGTTATTTTTGTACCCCTATTGGCCTGATATTATTATTACTGTGCCCCATAGAAGCCCACTATTGTTATTGAAGTGCCCCTATATTATTATTGTTATATCAGCATTGATTATATTGTCACCCCTCACTCCTATACATAGCAAGGAGGTTTTGTCATTTTCATTATCCAAGAATTGTTCATTTTTCATTTGTATAAACACTAAACACTAAACATTAGACCACAAACCCAAAACCCTAAATGCTAAGCCCTAATATCTAAACCCTAAGCATTTTCTACATTTTAAAAATCGTTTTTAACTTTTTCTAAGTGCTTATTAAAAGAATTTACTAAAGTGTTATAAACACTAAACCCTAATCATTTTATAACATTTTAAAAAGCATTTTGTAACTTTTTTTGAGTGTTTATTAAAAGCATTTACTAAAGTGTTATAAACCCTAAACTCTAAGCACTTTATAAAATTTTAATAAGTGTTTCATATATTTTATTTTAGTGTTTATTAAAAGAGTTTACTAACGTGTTATAAACACAAAACCCTAAATTCTAAACACTAAATCCTAAACCCCAAACCCCAAACCCTAATCCCTTAGCACTTCACAACATTTTAAAAATGGTTTTGTAAATTTTACTCAAGTGTTTATTAAAAGAATTTCCTAAAGTGTTATAAACCCTAAACCCTAATCCCTAAAGCTTAAACACCAAATCCTACATTCTAAACCCTAAACCATAAGCATTTTATAACATTTTAAAAAGAATTTTGTAACTTTTTCTAATTTTTCATTAAAAGCACTCACTAAAGTGTTACAAACCCTAAACCCTAGACCCTGAACACTAAACCCCAAACCATAGACCCTCATCCCTGAACCCAAAACCCTAAATGCTAAACCCTAAGCATTTCATAACGTTTTAAAAAGTGTTTTGTAACTTTTATTTAAGTGTTTATTAAAATCATTTACTAAAGTTTTATAAACCCTAATCCCTAAACCTCAAATCCTATACACTGAACCGTATACCGATTTAAAAAAATCATTTTGTAACTTTTATTTAAGTGTTTGTTAAAAGAATTTACTTAAGTTTTATAAACCCTAAACCTTAAACCCTAAGAATTTTATAACACTTTAACAATAATTTAATAATTTCTTTAATTCACCCCTTAATGAAGCCTGACTATTATGTTGTGGTGCCTGCTGTGGTGTCTTATCTTCCAATATTACTTCATCCACTAAGCCCTCCTCCAATATATCAGCACATGTAACCTTTTCTGCTTAAACCTAGTTACATTTTATTGAACACTCCCTCTTAACTACGATGGTATTTATAATGGTACTTGGTCATTTTCAATCTAAACAATTTATCATAAGAAGAATCGGATTGGTAATCGATATGTATAGCATCATAGTAACCAAGATTGTTTCCATAGTAAGGCCTTGACCAAAAACTCTCTCTCATTATATGAGAGCACAATGTTGGAAAGACCAATGATCATAGACACGTTAATCATTGTCTCTCAAGGTACATACCCATTGAGGTGTTCACTGAGTATGACCTTATAGGACTATTCTTATCTTTGGTTCATAACCCCAAAATAATATAGATCCTCTTTCCTACTCTCGTCTTGGATGCCCTGCATATCCTCAAAGAGCCTCAGATGCCAGATGATTAACTAATCCTCCATTATTTCTTCCAAAGTAAATACAAGAATGTTGTGCTTAGATTTGTCTTCATGGCCTTCACCTAGACTTACGATTTTTAGTCCTGGTTTAGTGCATGACACATGAAATAGAAAAACAAAATTGTCACTCCTTGTTAATAAGGGGTAATGTAATCCAAGCTCCCTGTTAGCGAAGGTGGCAGCAGTGGCGGTGAAGGAGAGGTAGAAGGTAAAGGAGGAGGCAGAGGAGGAGATGGAGCAGGAGGAGGCATGGAAGGAGGCACGAGCAGTGGAGGATGTGGAGGCAGAGGATGAGTAGGAAGAGGTGGAGGCAGAGGCAGAGGAAGAGGTGGTGGTGGTGGTGGTGGAGGATGAGGAGGAGGAGGAGGAGGAAGAGAAGGAGGCAGAGGAGTAGGAGAAGGAGGAGGAGGTGGTGGTGGTGGTGGTGTTGGTGAATGTAGAAGAGGAGGAGGAAGAGGAGGCTAAGGTATTTGAGGAGGAGGTGGAGGTGGTGGTGGAGGTAGATAAGAAGAAGGAGATGGAGGGTGTGGTGGAGCTGAAGGGGGAGGAGGAAGAGGAGAAGGTCATGTTATTCATGGAGGAGGTGGATAAGGGGAAGGAAAAAGTGGAGCTGGAGGAGGAGGAGGAGCTGGATGACGGGTTTTGGATGAAGTTGGTGGTGGAGTAGGAGGTGGTGGAGGTATAGGTAGAGGTGGACGAGGAAAATGTGAAGGAGGAGGATGACAAGGGTGTGGAGGAGGGGGATGAGGTTGAATAGGAGCAAGAGGAGGAGGATGTGGAAGTGGAGGTGGATGTGGAGGCGGAGGATGAGTGGAGGATGAGGTGAAGGTGGACGTGGAGGTTGAGGTGGAGAAGGAGGTGAATTTGGGGGTGGAGGTTTAGCTGGAGAAGGAGGTGGAGGAAGTAGAGGAGGAGGAGGAGGTCGTGGAGGAGGTGGAGTTGGAGGTGGAGGAGGAGAAGGAGGAAAAGGAGAAGGGGTTGGAGGAGGTGGAGGTGGAGTTGGAGGTGGTGGTGGATGATGAGGAGAAGGAGGAGAGAAAGGTGTAAGTGGAGGAGGAGCAGGAGGAGGAGGAGGAGGAGGAGCTGGTGGTGAATGAGTCGATGGAGGAGGTGGAGGAGGAGGAGGTGGAGGCTGAGGAGGAGGGAGAGGAAGAGTTGGATTTCAAGGTGGGGAAAGAGGAGGTGGTGGAGGAGGAGGAGGTGGTGGAGGTGGAGAAGGAGAAGGAGGTGGAGGTGGAGTTGCAGGAGATGTTGGAATAGTAGGAGGAGGAGGCGAAGATGGTGGAGGAGCTGGAGGTGGAGGAAAGGAGGAGGATGAGGAGGAGGTGGAGGAGGAGGAGGCTATGGATGATGATGAGGAGGAGGTTGATGTGGGCGATTAGATGATGGTGGTGGTGGTGGATGTGGAGATATGGAAGTTAATTTAAGATTGATGTCTTATATTCAAATATTAAATTTTCACTCTCTTCTCCACTCTTGGAAATGAAGGCTACATTTTTATTAATCCAGAACATATCTCTTCGCATACATAATATCCTACTATTAAATGATAAGTAATTCATTCATAAATATTTCCATATTCACAAATATAGTCATTCAAGTACATGAAATTTCTTTTATGTTTAGATCTGATATCTTGGCCAAGAATTTGAAGGATTTATCAAGATAAAAATTTTGTGTTTATTTTGTTTAAACCTTTTGCTTGTCTGTTAAACACTTATAGTTCTTGTTTCATTTTTCAATGAACCATTTGTTTGGGAATAACTAGTTTCATCTAATTATCATTGATTTAAAAAACGTTGGGTTAAATTTAACATTGTTTCTTGAATAAGAAGCCTTATGTTCTTCTTCTTTTACGTTTACTTGAGAAACATAGGATATTAGGAATCATATATGGCCTTGTTTATTATTTTGGTATTCCACATATTTTGAATAATTATTATTTTGAGTAATCATATAGAGTTGACATGAATGTCTAATGTGTACTCATAATATAAATAGAAAAAATATTATAGTATTGTAAACTTTTGATGGAATCACTTCATTAAACATAGTAAGAAGTAAATACATTGTATGAATTGTCCTTATGAATAAAAAGAAATATTTACACTATTGGGGCCATAAGACAACCAAAATTATTTTATCATAATCAAATATTTTCATTAACGAAGAGAGGGTAAATCCGTTGAATTGAAATCGATATACATGCATTTTTTTTAGCATCGTGCATTTTGGGAAAAGCACTAGCTATATAAGGGTTTTCTTTAAACTCAAACAACATCAAATTTCCTTGTATCCAACATCAAGTGAAAATGGAAACTGACATCAAAACCTTGTAAAGAGGAAACATTTGATAAGTACTTGAAGGCTAAAGCATAGGCAGAAAAACATCATGAATTTTGACCCCAAAACAATGTCAAAAGATAACCCAAGTTGGTCATAGACTAATATACACACACAAGAAAGGAATTCCTTTGTTTGAATTGGAATCACTTTAAATTAATTAGGCAAAGAACATTATAGAAGGTTTTGAGATAACTAGAGTATAACCTTAGTAATATAGATGACATCCTTCAATCCGTTGCTTTGTTGTAAATGAAAGAACATTAGGATTGTACATATATGATTGTATAAAGAGAAATTATATCGAGATGAGAATCAAGTTACGGTTTAATCATAGAATGAAAATTATAGAAAGATTGTACAATATTGGAAGGAACTCCATGTATGAAGGGTAGTTCATTTCGAAATCACTGAAAAAAGTAGAAATTACCCTGATATCCTTTGAGGAAACTGTAACCAACTTATGATACATCAAAACCACAAAGTAAGAAGTGAAAACTTATAGTGATATACCCAATAATGGCTATACTATAACAAACATAAGTGAATGTAGAGGAACCAAAGACATTGTGATGGCTTATCGAAGGATTTCATCCATACCACATTTTACAAGGACACTTTTTCTAAGAGTGTGAGATGGACATAAGTTTTTCACATACATTTAAAATATGATCACATAATTCCAAAACATCAATGTTCTATTTTTGAAAAACCTCATTGAGAGAACTATATTCAATAGAGTAATGTTCATTCTTTCCACCACTTAGTTTTGTTTAGAATTGTATGGAACTATACCCTTATGTTGAATCCCGTGATTGCAAATATATTTTTCATATTCATTAGATTACATTATATTCCATTAATGGTATGAAGAGAGACAATGTGTGATCATGCTTCATATTCAAACCATACATGAAAATCCTTAAATGTTTTGAAAGCTTGAGATTTACTTTTTAGTAAGTACACCCAACACATTCCAGTGTAATCATCAACATAATATTTCGTACATTTATTTTCATTATCATAATTAAAATGCATAGGACCACACAAACCAAAATATATATGTCCAAATTTTCTACATGAATGAAGCGGCCTTTGCTAGTGATTGTGAACAAGGAGCAAGTGGCAAATGATTATGCATAGTTATAGACCCATATAAATAAGAAAGTGGAAAATACCACATATATTTAGTAGGGTACTCAACTAACATATTTAATGGTTAAAGTGGTTAGGTATAGTTTCTATCATCCTCTGGGAGTTAAATCACCCTTGGCGAGGAAGGGGCATGACTAAGTAAAGCGAAAAATGAGATAATATTGACAGATAGTCTATGAGCTCTTGGTAGAATAAACAATGTTCCAATGTAAATAAGCCTAATAATTTTCCACATAGTAGAGAAATTTATTGGGGGTAATATTCTAAGGTTTTTCAAAATAAAAAATAAAAATAGTTGTCAATTTTGACATTTTTTTAAATTTATTTGCTCAAAGTTTATACTTTAAAATTATTTTAACTTAAAAATAATTAGAACTCTCAAAAATTTTACGAAAATATCATTAAGCATTTAACATTGTGGATATTAGGGAGTACTAATGATAGCCAAGGTTTATAAGCTTTAAAATAAATTTCCATCAAAGTTTTGTTACTAGATAGAACCATTTGAGGAGAAAGAAAAAACATGTCATAGTTGTGCAAAATATACAAAAGAATTAAGTGATGAAAGGAGAAGATAACATGAGACATTCTTCAATAAAAATAAAATATGGGGAATAACTAACAAGGAATAAAGTTGTGGGTCGTTTAATGTTTCCATGTTGTGAGGCTTTGTGACATAGTACTCATGAAAATCCTCAATTCTAAGGGCGTGTACATTTCATGATACTTTTTTATTTGAAATGATGAAAGACAATTTAGGATGCATAAATGTAATTATATTATATAATTTAGTCAAAGAAACATTGTACTCTTCTTTTATTTCTTTAATGTTTTTTATGCATGTCCAAGTTTATCTCACCTCCATGGCGTCTTTTGATAAGAAGGAGAACTAAGGAGTTTTTCATTGTTCATATATAATAAAAATATGATCATTTTTAGTAGAAGAGTTGCAATAGGAGGTGATGTCGGTGTTACCTATCGTAAACAAGGTGTAATGTTGAACAATTATCTCCTTGTTAATTAAAAGTATTACCTTTCTCATTCAGTGTATATCTATTTTATTATATTTCCATTTATTTTACTGTTTTTCTTAAAATATATTTATTAATTTTTCAATAATATCAAAAAATATATTTTTATATTGTATTACCATTCGCTTCCAAATCACATGGAAGGTGTCTTGCATATCTCGCATTCATTCAAAGGGGGATTTTCATGAATAATGAGGTTAGATAAAGAATTAATATTTGTATAATGGTTTCAATATATTTTGATTTGTATCCTTTAAATTCCATTCCTAAAGAAATAAATGTGAATGCATTTGTGATTTGCATAAATTTGATACAAAAATATCTCATAGACTGTACATATAGTGAAATTCATTGCAATTGAACTCAACAACGCCTTAGATTTCAATAAAAGGCCTCAAAATTTAACTTAGAATTGATTAGACAAAATTAATATATAT
>APFE030396544.1:1207-12294 GCA_000404065.3 Pinus taeda | reverse complement strand
TTTCAATTTCATATCCTGATTTATGTATGTGACTTTACTGAAGGGAACCCGCATGTGTACATGATTGTTATTCATACAACTAGTGTATATCCAATAAAACATATTTTTCAGTTAATTCTTATATTTTTTTTTATCTTAAGCCAGAGCATCAGTACTTCATTCAACATTATATAAACAGTAACCATGTGTAGTAAGAAAAAATTAAACCATCACACATAATCAACACACATGAACACTAGGATTTAAGGTGGAAACCCAATGTGGGAAAAAAAACCATCGTTGTTTTCGTCTATGTCTTCTTTTTAATATAAAGAAAAGATTTTACAATCTTGTATTGGTGCAGACTCTTACCAACACGTAGGAACCCACCTGCAAAAGGCTACAACTTTCACTCATTCTCTAACACCCATTGGAAGGGAGCATCAACCCCCTGATCATGTTTACCGGCACCCTTCCAAACCCCCTGATCTGATTTACCAGCTACCACTAGAAGGAAGCTTCAACTCCCTCACTAAAGGCTTCAACCCTCAACAACTTCAGGGACCACGTTTCATATTTTCATATTGGATCCACTTTCTACAACACATCACAACTTGTATTCATCAAATTTTCAAACTGGACCCACTACCAACACTTCAGCTCAAAACCAAATATCAAAACTGAAAATGATCACTACAACCAATCTCTTAATCATCAACTGAAACAAACAATCTCTGACCCAAATGAATCAACCATTAATTGAAACCCAATCACTGAATCGACCAAATCAACCATTAATTGAAACCCAATCACTGAATCAACTGAATCAACCAAAACTCAACCAATAAACTGAAACCCAAAATCAGATTACTGTAACTAGAATACCAATAAACATACTTCTCATTAAAGAAACCAGATTCTATTACTGCAAACCCTGATCAATCATATATCAAAATATATACGCTTCTTTACAGTAGAAAACCTGCGTGTGTACATGCTTTCCATGAAGCACATCCATGTACAGATCTTGAACCACTAAATCCTAAAAACTAAACCATTGCCACTCTGAAACAAATACTAGATCACACACAGATCCACTATATCATTCTAAAACAAACACGAAACCTTTACTGAACTTCAATCATAACCATCAAGTATCTTCATCATTCTTCAACCAGTCAATAAATCTTTTAAACATCATTGTTAAGCCCAGACCATTAAGGAGAATTCATTGTTAGACAACAGAAACACAGAAAGACTAATTAAACTGATCATACATCATTTTCATCAAAACCCTAGCTTATGTACACACTTTCATCAAAGCATATCCACATGTATACATGCTTTTCGAGAAACAAACCCGCGTATAGGTCGGAATATATACGTGACTTGCCAAAAACAAACCTGTGTGTATACATCCCTTTCAAGTTACAAAACCCGCATATAGATCTGCATTTACTAACAAAAAACTTCGTTGCATCATAGAACTTCAAAATACCCAAATCTCAGAATACACAGAAAAATCATGCGTTAAGACACTATCAACACAGACCAAATCAATTCATAATCAAGATAATCATCTCAAATCTATTGGATCTGATCCATCATCAAATTTCCAGGTGCATACTTAGTTTTAGATCAAACAAAACATCAACAACCCATTACATGCATATTTTCTTTAGTTCTAACTATTCATAAAATATTCATCACTTGCACACATCTACCACTTTGATCTTCATCTCCTTATATAGCCTAGCCCTTATTCAATAGCATAGGTCAAAACCATACTACAACTGATGGTTTTCTTAGACAGGATCAAAAATCCGTTGTTGGGCTCAATACCATAGGAAAATACCATGGTAAGGACCCTTGGTATTTTTAATGCCATGGTGTGGAAAATATGTGTGCCTTTGCTTCTTCATACCTATGTGTGTATGCAGATTTTCTTCATAAAACCCACGTATACTCTGCTTTGCTTCACCGAACCTAAGTGTGTACACTACTTTTTTTCATAAAACCTGTGTATACTTGACTTTGCTTCATAGAACCTATGTATACTCGACTTTGCATCATAGAACATGTGTATACTCAACTTTGCTTCACCAAACCTACGTATACTTCTTCAAATTTTATTATATTAAATACTAAATTTGCGACCCAAAAGTTTTTCTTTCAACATTTGACAAATTGGTTTTTTATTTGTTGAAAGGATGAGAGGAGGTTAGTGAAGCTGGGGCAGAGGCATTACATGAGTACATGTAATGTTTCATCCGCTCGTCAACTAGAAGAGAATAAGTCAGTCAAGATGCAAGATGTAATTATTTAGAGAACAAGAGGTGTGTAATTATGGGTGTAGAAAGCTTGGACATTGTAAATATGAGGCCTAATTATTGGTCCACTGGTGAGACGAGTCATATCACACAAGAAAATATAAGTATTATTTATATTAAATTGATTTTTCTTTCCACATCTAATTATTGATTTATCATATTAAAATCTATTTTATAATTAATAGTTATGTATAATTATTCGGTCATATTTGAGTATTCGGAGGATTATCCACAAAAATTTACTAAGTACAGGGGGAGTTTCGACCCTCGGCAACACCTACAAGATTGTAAGGCTAGATGGATCAGAGAAGGGCTTCTAGAGGACCTATGGGTGTACAAATTTGTAGACACCCCAGGACATTTCCAAAGGCATGGTACGTAAAGGAAGAGATAAGGAGATAGACCAGTGATAGGAATTGTATGACAAATCAATTTATTGGTGACTTTTCCTTCACAGATAGTGAAGAAAAGATGACAACTACTTTGCAAGCTGTCAAAAGAGTTTTTCTTACGGTAGGATAGTTGGTGGAGGGATGTATAGACCAAAGCACTTTTGACCATATGTATGAATCCAAATTCCATGAATCTATAGTTTATGGAAAGATAGACTGGGTGCCTAATGAGGATGACTTGGAAGAATTAAGACTTTTAACATTTTAGGAGACTGGAGGGGAACAAAGTGTTGAAGATGGGACTGTAACCGATGGTTTGTAGCTACTACCTCTGAAGTTGTAGAAACATAGAATTGGATCTAAGGATGAGTCAAAGATAGCCTCGATTGGAGACTACTCGGAAGAGAAGAGTACCAAAGAAATCTTTGATCTTCGAAGAGAGTAGGAAGACTTGTTCCCTTCATCTGTTGTAGAGCTAAGAGGGATTAAGGGGGAGTTAGAGGAGATAAATATTGTGCTTAAACCTTATTCAAAGCTAGTGAAACATCAGCCATATAGGTTAAACCCATGGATCAAAGAGAAGGTGAAGAAGGAGATAGACAAGATGTTGGCAACAAGGCTTATTTTCTAGTTCACGAGGTTGAGTGGGTCAGTCCAATTGTGATACAGAACAAAAAATACGTTGAATAAATTTGGGTTTGTGTGGATTTACAAAGTTTGAACAATTTATGCGTTCATGATCCCTTCCTCATCCCCTTTAGTGATGAGGTTCTAGAAAATTTAGCTGGAAACAAAGCGTACTCTTTTACAGATGGATTCTCGGGTTACCACCAAGTCTGAATTGCAGAAGAAGATAAGAAGGAAACCCCATTCACTATTGAATGAGGATCTTATGCATAACATGTCATGCCTTTTGGACTCAAGAATGCACTAACAATATTCTCAATAATTGTAATTCCTACTTCAAATATTATATTCATAGGTTTCTATATGTTTACATGGATTATTGGACCATCTACAGTCTACTAAAAAGGAATTCTAGTCTACACTGAGTGATGTTTGATGAGAGTAGGAAACTATAGAAGAGGAGATTACAGGGATACATGAGAACCATTTCGTATGGATTTATGTGGCTTTCTAAAATTTTTAATATGCTTGTACCTATATAATGTTCCTTCTATTTATGCACATGATATGTTATGATTGGGTTTCTAACTGTTATAATTCTAGGATTCTTGGGTATTGATAACCTGCATGCGGTTCATCCTGACACTGGATTCCAACCTCTTAACTAACTAAGGTCGCAACACTCAGGGCCTATTGGCTCCTTCATTTTGAGAACCAAGTTTTGACATGTTTGGAGGTTGACCACATTTTTCCCAAAGATAAACCTTGGGAAGTCGCGGAGGAGAGATCTGGAGAAGGGACTCACCAAATACCAATAGTTGTGGAAGAATGTCCAGAGAAGTTAGGACTCAGAAAACCACATCTGATTTGAAAGGAATGCTGACAACTGAGGAAGCAGACACAACCGAACAACAGAGGTAGCCGAAAGAGGAAAAAGGAGGAGCATCCAAGGGAGAAGTAGCAGTTCAAGTGAGCTTAGGGTTAAAAGAAGGTCAAGCAGAAAATTTGAGGGGGGAAGAGAGTCAGAGAGGATACCAAGATGTTGTTACGAAGTTGTTCAAGCCCACATTGTTCTATATTATCTTGTTTATGTATTTCTCTATCATGCTAGTTTCCTATTATGTCTATGAGGTCTCCGAGCCAGATGTACTGTTGTAATGTTGTGGAAATTAATAGAAGAGGAAATTAAAGGGATACATGAAACCTTTATGTATGGATTTATGTGGCTTTCTAAAAATTTTAATATGCTTTTACCTATATAATGTTCCTTCTCTTTGTGCACTTGATCTGTTATGATTGGGTTTCTAACTGTTATAATTTTGGGTTTCTTGGGTATTGATAACCTCCATGTGGTTCATCCCGATACTAGATTCCAGCCTCTTAACTAACTAAGGTCGCAACACGCCTTGGGTGAGATGCCTTATTCTTCCCGGATAAGGTGAAAATCGCAGTGTTATGCTAGACTATGACAAAGCCTTTGTTTCCCATTGTGCCTGAACCAAGGTGATCAGGCGATCATGTCCTAAGTGGAAAAATGCTCAAATTTTGAATTGCTTAGAATTGGTTGAAACTAGAACGATTGGATAGGCCTCATCGAAACGATCCTATAGCCGTGAACGACACTCAAATCTGACACTGTATGTGAAAGTTATTAAAGTTTTAAGTTTACTATTTCCTTAAAAAAAAATTAGTTTGACTTGGGTTGACTTTGAATAAAAAAAATATTAAAAAAAGAATATTCTAGGAATATTCCTCAAAATATTATGGGAATATTCCCTTGAATATTCCACAGAATATCCCCTACTGACCAATGGATGGACTCCACGTGACCTGCTCGGAGGCCGCCACGTGACCCCAATTCTACAAAGTTTATGGTGTAAAATTTTTGGCACCTCGTAGGATTCAATCGCGAGTCTCCGTGCTAGCAGCCCACAGGCCCGACCGACCTAACTACACCATGGTTCTTAACAACATATGGTTACATATCATAATTAAAGTTTGTTAAAGGTTTGGCTGGGGTGGAAAGGGGCCAACCCCCTATCCATAAAACCAAGGGCTCGGAACCACAGGTCTCTACTCTGGCAGTCACGGTTAGTTAACCCGCCAACCGAAACTACCACCAGAATCCCGGTCACATGTGCGTGGTTTAGGCCGATGGTTACGGTTAGCTTGGCAGAGTCCGCCATTTTAGGTGCTCTTGACAAAGTTAGCAGGCCTAACTCCAGTTAAGCCAAATTTAATGGAGATTTTTTAGGTCAAACTGGAGAAAACTTCTAGAGGTCATAACTTTCACTAGGGAGATCCTTTTGGAGTGAATTTGTATTTTTATTTTGGGTATTCTGAGCATTCCAGAGTCAATGGTATAGGTTTCAAATCCAACAGAGCTCATCTTCGGGTGTTTTTTCAGCAAAGAAGCTTGGAGAGCCATCAGGGCCTAGAGAGTGTTGGAGCTGTATTGGGCTATGGTTAACCATTGGAGGTGAGGCAAAAGTCATTCTTGACTGCTTTCTGTGTTCTAAACTCATTTTCACAGCTTATTTTTCTTATTTAGGCTTTCTTATCATTGTATAACCAATTTGAGCATCTAATAAGAGCAAGGACATGCCCATTTGGGGGCCTTGGACCCGACAGATGTAGCCGAGGAGGGGTGAACTGCCTTATCAGCTGCTGTGTTATTATGTGATTTTATCTTGCTGTGTTTTTTAGATTTGATATGCTAAACAGTAAAATGAAATAACACTCCTTCACACATAAGACTCAGAAATTTACCAAAAACACTTTGTTTCAATTGCAAGACATAAGTAATAGTTTGCACATATAATTTAATGGAAATGAATACCTTGAACAGAAAAAACAAGTAGTTTCATTTTCAGATCAGTTGGTATCAGAGCTCAGTTTTGAGTATTAGTTTTGTGCAAAGATATTTTTGACTGTTTTGCAAGTTTTAATGCTTACCAGGGTTAAACTTCAAAGAGGGAAAGGACAATTGGTTAGAGCACAAGATAGTCCTCAACCAAGGAGGGCCAGGGTGCCATTAGCTCCACCTTCTGATTCACCCTCAATAGCCTTAGAAGAAGCTTCAAGTATGTCTGAAAGGGGAGGAGAAGTTCCTGAAGACATGGATCCAAGAGAAGAAGAATGGGTATTTAGTAAATATTTTTTGGACATGACTGAGATGGTAAGAATATTATACTAGGAAACGAATGATAGGTTGGTTGGAGAAGGGTCTAAACATCAGAAAAAAGGAGAGGGCTCTTCAGGAGGAAAGAAAGGTGAAGATAATTCAAAGAAAGGACATGGAGGAAATAGTGATCCACCATCTCCATCGTCATCCTCTTCCTCTACATTGTCATCCTCTACCTCGTTAAATCAACCTCATAGGCCTAAATATTCTAGAAAAAGTCCATTTTTAAAGCTAGATGTTAAATTTGAATTACCCATGTTTAACAGTGAAGTCAAAGCCGAGAAACTTGACAACTGGATAAGACAGTTGGAAGTTTATTTAAGGATTCAGAACTTACATGATGATGACACCAAGATTCAGTTAGACTCATTAAGGATGGAAGGAGCAGCATTGGTATGGTAGGAAGCCAAGACCAAGGATGAAATTCGAAAACATGGTAAGCTTACTTTATCATGGGTTGAATTTATTTTTGCAATTAAGAAGCAATTTTATCCTCTTGCTCATTTACAAAAGGCTATAATGAATTGGCAAAGTTTTAGACAACTTAAAGGACAAAGTGTTCAAGAATACACTCAAGAGTTTAGGAGAAGAGCACTCTTATTAGGAGTAGACTTACAAAGTCAATACACTTTGCTGAAATATATAGGTGGTTTGCACAGCTACCTTAAAAACACTATCCTTATGTTCAATCCTACTAGTCTAGACGAAGTTTGTGTACAAGCTATGCATTTAGAGACTAGAGGGAAAAACACTTTTGATGGAAATGAGGGTAGTGATTTTAAAGGTAAAGGAAGAAAAAGGATTGCAAACTATAGAAAGGAAAAAGGGAAATTTTTTTACAAGAACTATTCAAAAACAAGTCACGATGAAGACCATTGTTGGAAGCTTCATCCGGAGCTGAAACCAGAGAAATATAAAACCAAAGACAAAACCAAAGAAAAGGAAAAAACTATAGCAACTGTTGAACAAGACTTAGGGTCTGAATCAGGTGATGAGACAAAAAGTATCGCCATGGTATTAAAGAACATAAAGGGGAAAGAGGTTGTACAAGCAATAAATCCCAGTTCTAGCACATTAAACTGTCACAAAGAAACTCAAAATGAAAAGAGGAGGATAGAGCTATTTCCTGTGAGGATAATCTCAAACCACACAAAGATAGAAACACTTTTTGATAGTGGGTCTCAAGCTAATCTCATCTTAGAAGACTTGGTCAAACAGCTGAAACTTGAGACAATTCCACATTCGAAGCCTTATCCACTTGGGTGGATATGCAAGGATGCAAACTTATAAGTCTCAAAGAAGTGCATCTTGCACTTTGCCATAACAACTCATTACGTTGATTGGGTTGAACTGGATGTAGCACTGCTTGACATTACAGGTGTTGTATTGGGTAGTCCACATTTACTTGACAGAAAGGCAATCTTCCATCACCATGAGAATAAGTATCATTTGTTCAAGGATGGAAAAGAATACATTGTGAGAGCACATAAGAAGAAGCTAGAATCTTCTTTAGTCGATGCAAGGCAGTTGAAAAGGCTAGTTAATGCAAGTCAAAATATGACTTTGTTGATGGTTAAACAACAAGATTTTGTACGATTTCCTTTTCATATTATTGCTGATATAAATGATGATATGTTTCAGTCTGATAACAGTTTGTCTTTGAAAGAAGATGACAAAAGGTTGCACAAGATACCTTTGGTGTCGATCAGTGCAGAGAACGAAGTGTCGATGCAAAGCGGTGCAAGATTCCATGAGAAGGAAAAGCATGCAAGCAAAGAGGGCACATAGTTCAACATGGGTCAACGTTGGTGTCAGAATGGCAGATTGGTATGGCGAGAAAACTTGGTCGGGATTCGGCACAAGTACAGGGCTCATTCAACAAAAATTCGCCATGTGAACAGCTAGCAAGGTGAACTTTATTCTAAGTCTTCTTTGAAGTTTGACCATTGTAGAAATAGTATGTTTTCTACAAAATGTTGCTGTTCTGCAAATTTCAAGAATTTGCATCAAGACTCAGTGAATTTTAGCAACGGCCGGTCAGTGAATGCAAGGGAAAATCTTTTTATGAGAAGCTCAATTTGATGAAGTCAGGAAGATTTCAGTTATTCAGGATTGGAAGAGTGGAGAATTAGTCTCCTCGTCTTTATTTTCGGTAATCAGAGAGATTTTTGGGTCCAAAAGCTTCCCATTTGGGAGGTGTGATCAGGTGATCATGTCCCAAGTGGAAAAAATGCTGAAATTTTAAATTGCTCAAAATTGGTTGAAACTAGAATGATCGGATAGGCCTCGTTGAAATGATCCTACAGCCATGAATGGCACTCAAATCTGACACTGTATGTGAAAGTTATTCAAGTTTGAAGTTTACAATTTCCTTAAAAAGAAATCAGTTTGACTTGGGTTGACTTTGAATAAAAAAAATATTAAAAAAAATATTCTGGAAATATTCCTCAAAATATTCTAGGAATATTCCATAGAATATCCCCTGCTGACCAATGGATGGACGCCACGTGGCCTGCTCGGAGGCCGCCACGTGGCCCCAAGTCTACAAAGTTTATGGTGTAAAATTTTGGCACCTCGCAGAATTCGATCGTGGGTCTCCGTGCTACTAGCCCACCGGCCCGACTGGCCCGCCTACACCGTGGTTCTTAACAAATATGTTTACATATCATATTTAAAGTTTGTTAAAGGTTTGGTTGGGACGGAAAGGGGCCAGCCCCCTATCCATAAAACCAAGGGCTCGAAACCATAGGTATCTACTCCAGCGGTCACGGTTAGTTAACCCGCCAACCGAAACTACCACAAGAATCCCAGTCACATGTGCGTGGTTTAGGCCGATGGTTATGGTCATCTTGGCAGAGTCCGCCATTTTAGGCGCTCTTGCCAAAGTTAGTGGGCCTAACTCCAGTTAAGCCAAATTTAGTGGAGTTTTTTTAGGTCAAACCGGAGAAAACTTCTGGAGGCCTTAACTTTCACTAGGGAGATCCTTTTGGAGTGAATTTTTATTTTTATTTTGGGTATTCTGAGCATTCCATAGTCAATGGTAAGGGTTTAAGAGCCAACAGAGCTCATCTTCGGGTGTTTTTTTAGCAAAGAAGCTTGGAGAGCCATCAAGGCCTAGAGAGTGTTGGAGCTATATTGAGCTATAGTTAACCATTGGAGGTGAAACAAAAGTCATTGTTGACTGTTTTCTGTGTTCTGAACTCATTTTCACAGCTTATTTTTCCTGTTTATGCTTTCTTATCACTTTATAACCAATTTGAGCATCTAATAAGAGAAAGGGCATGCCCATTTGGGGGCCTTGGACCCAACAAATGTAGCCGAGGATGGGTGAACTGCCTTATCAGCTGCTGTGTTATATTATGTGATTTTAACTTGCTGTATTTTTCAGATTTGATATGCTAAACAATAAAATGAAATAACACTCCTTCACACATAAGACTCAAAAATTTACCAAAAACACTTTGTTTCAATTGCAAGACATCGGTAACAGTTTGCACATATAATTTAATGGAAATGAATACCTTGAACAGAAAAAACAAGTAGTTTCATTTTCAGATCACAAGGGTCTCAACCCATCCATTATTTTTCCGCCAACAACATGCAAAAATATCAAAAGTGCGAAATATGCCAGAGATACCACAAAAAATAACATAATCAGATGATAGAAAATGGAAATATTCTATTAAGATCTGCAACAATATTGTTCACTTGCCTCTTTGAGGGGGAAACCTCTAGTAGAGCAGAGCTCAATTACACAACACAATACAAGACAACCCTTGCTATCTTTGATTATATGTAGTTCTACTCGTGGTCCCTTACATTGTATGGGTTAACCACTTTCTTTATTAGCTATGACTCGTTTATTCATCCTCTTTAACTGAAATAACTAATTGTGATCCTTCTTTTATAATACAAGTCAACAATTTATAATCATCATTAATGCAGATAACCACTTACGAGTTTTATTTACTAAACTAACTAATCAAGACTCTTACGAACCCCTTGAACCTATTACATTAATAAAAAGATTAGGGTCAAAGCCTAACATCCTTGTCTTCCTTCATTATTAAATTGAAATGGTAAAAAAACCCTAATTAAATATTTATTAACATTTAACCCTTCTCTATATATAAAACTTAAGTTTTTAACATAAAAATAAACATTTTTTTTGCAACAAAATAATTATTAAAATAAAAATTATATTATTTATGTTTTTAATATTACTTTTATAATGGGTCTGGAAGATGCCCTAAAACTGCTTCTGCTTGGCTAATAGCTCGTCTTCCTCGGACGTAAGGAAATAGGTTAACGGCCCAAGACCCAGAGGCATCTGGCTTTGTTTTAGAATTAGAAAAGACCTTTTATGTTCCATTTTTTTCTAGAAACTTGATTTCAGTTTCAAGGCTTGTACCTTTTGGATATTCCTTTAAATTTTCAGAAACATCCTTCAGTTTATTTTATAAATCTGATTGTGTTGGGAATGGTATTTTGTCTAAAGGTCTTTACTGCATTAATTTACAAAACAATGTCACTTATGATTCAATGCATGTTCACACTGGCACTAAAAGATGTGTT
>APFE030396540.1:0-22858 GCA_000404065.3 Pinus taeda | reverse complement strand
ATGTATGTGATGCAATCTCATTGATATTTATCTCCTTTCCTCACCATACACAAAGTAGTACACAATCTAAATTGACACAATAGGGGACCCCGCGACTCCCCATCGATCTAGATGTTTTTTAAACCTCCCCCCTTTGTCGGGAGGTGTGCTAGGACCCACCATTTAAATGGAGAGGACGTCACTCAACCACCATTATTGGGTATTCCTTTATTGGTTCATATTTGCTCAAAAATCCTCTTGAGAAAAGTACACCCTTCACCACTCCAGAAGGATGCCGACACGCTACCCCCTTTGGGAGCACACACACCTCTCCTCCGAACAGTCATCATGATACCTATTGGTTGCTAAATTTTCCCACCTTTTACCCACCTTTTTATCCTTTTCCCGTAATCATTTCATGTCCTTGTTGGTCTATTTGTATTCTAAACAACAAAGGTACACCTATTGTCATGTCTTTGTGAATTGTTAACCAATGAAGTGTAGTCGTAGGCAATTATTGCCTAAGGCGACTTGCTAACTTAAGTTTTCATGCAGATTTGGAGGAATGATGATTAAGAGCATGATTCAACATATGATGACTATCAAGTTGGCAATGTTATCTTTGGATATCAGCTGCAATAGTGGTTCAGCCTATCGACCAACACAAGTGTTATCATTGTATTCTGTTGTATCTCAATAATTGCTATGCATTTGTAGGCACATAACTACCATAACCTTAGGCACTAGTATTTGTTAAATGAAATGTGTAAGTAGTGACTACGGGGCTGGGAAAGCCATTGCTAGGAAATATAAAAGATTTCTGAGCAGTAACAGGAGACCTATGTAATGTTATTTTGATTAATATAATTTTTGATCTTTTGAGTATTTTATAGTTCTTGATCTTGCCACAGCCCTGATCAAGGAGTTGGTACCACTCTCCTAACCAGGTACTTTTGGATTAGATTTGTTCGTAGGTTTATTTTCTGCTGTGTGATCACTTTGATGTGTAATGATTTCAATTTGTTGTTGTCAGTTTTAACTTGATGTTACTCTTATTACAGTTACAGTTATAACTTGCTATTACACATTGTTATGTTATGATTAAATGTTCAATGTTGGGTAGGGAAATTGTGGCCTGCATATACCTTGCATGATAGCCTTGAAATAACTAGTCGAGGTATAGGTTGACAATTAATGTGGAATTGGTTGAATTACATGATTCATATCTAAACACCAAAATTTTGGCATTGTTTCTGGGGAGGATATCGAAGGCACAAAAACATGACCAGTATTGACCATAGGACCACTCTCTTGTACTGGGGAGGGAATTTTTTCACCCTACACCAGGTTCTGAGCATTAGGTTGTTTTGTTTCTTTCATAGGAACCTCTATCTCGTCCTAGGAAGGGGATTTTTTTTCCACCTTGTTTCAGGTCATGAGCTTAGATTTTGTGGTTGGTTTGTTTTCCTTCTTTTGCTTTCTTTTTAAGGGCCACTCTCTCATCTTGAGGAGGGAATTTTTCTCCCTGTTCCAGGTCCTGATATTTCAATTTGCTTGAATGTTTTCCTTTTATTTTCTGATTGCATCAACAAAGATACAAATAAAAGGGGTAGAGGAAGACCCCCAAAAAGAGGAAGGAAAGATCTAGGCAGAATTACCTATATCCAAGAAATCGTTTCAAAAGTTGAATCAGGAGCATCATCACAAGCTACTTTTAGGGTGAGATCTTATACGAGATTTGGAGGGAAGTTAGTTTCACAACCAGAACATCCCCCAATAACAGAAGCACAATTCAAGGAAGAAGAAGTAGCAAGAAGAGGATCGTGGGAACTAAACACTGTGAGTTCAGAAGAAGAAGAAGACTTGAGGGAATTCACTGCAATGATTTGATCGAGAAAGTGTTGTTAAATAGACTCAACCGGGAATTATAGAACAACCAGAACCTGTTGAGATTCTAGGTGAATATTGGAAGATATTCATGGCTCCTACAACTTCTTCAATCGAGTTCCCAATTGGGGATATCAGGGGTGATGCACCTATGAAGCCTATTCCTTTGACAACATTACCTAACTTTCATGGTATTTCTTCAGATCCAGACACATTCCTGTTTGAATTCGACGTTTCTGTCAAGGGTATGATTATATTTGTGATGCCCATAAATTGAAGATATTCCCTGCCACTTTGAAGGGGAGAACTTTGAGATAGTTCATGGGTTTAGGGGGGAAATCTATTACTACATGGGATGATATGAAGACAATTTTCCTCGAAACGTATCAAGACTACTCCAAATCCTGAGATGTTAAGGAAGAAATATTTAAGATTATGCAGAAAGAGGATGAGAAGATGGAAGACTTTGTGGAACGTTTCAAATATAGTTTTCATAGATCAAGCCATAGTGATCTGGATAAGGACATCTTGAAGATAATTTTTCTCTAGGCACTAAGGGAGGAACCTTTGGAACTTTTGAACGTAATATGAAATGGAGATATATCAAAGGAAGAATTTGACACCATCTGCAAAATGTGAATTAATTTTTCACATGGAGCTGCAAGGCATAGGCAAGGGATCCGAAACCTCAAGACATCCAACGATGGAGTTACAAAAGCAGAAATTGGAAACCTATTGGACAACTTGAGGAATGATATCTTAAGCACACTGTCCTCACAACTAAACGTTTTAAAGGGAAAATAGAAGCAAATGGAAGTAGAGAAGACTATGTCCATTTTCTTCCCTCAATGCGGGAAGAAGAACCCATTGAAGGAATGTCCACTGAATATTGTCGAGACCTATGTGATCTTTGAACAAAGTCATTCCACTAGCACCTATCTATATCTTCCTAGGCTGAAGGCAGTTTTTTAGGGAGAAAATGAAGAGGTAGATCAAATGTACTTCATGGGAGAAAGGAAACCATGGCAACAATTACCACAAAACATGAATCAAGGTATGCCTCATGACCCCTCTCAGTATTTTAATAATTTAATTTTTGGGCCTCAATCTATACCTTTTTCTCCTTCATGGTCACAGTCCTATCAATATCCAATGCCCTGGAAACCATGGTTCCCTCAGTCTTGTCCAACTCCTTCATGGTCCCAAAATTGATGTGGACATCCTCGTCCTTCAGGATAGTTCTCCCATCATATGCCACAACAACAGTAATAATTTCCCTCTAATGCCTCCACCAGTAATCCTCCTCTTTGTCCACAACTTCCTGTTCAATCCAACCCAAATGCAAACAATAGGGGGATCAACAGGTTGAGACACTCAACCTTCCTATATACAGTATTGCCACCGTAGAATGTAATGAATTAAATCTCCAATCTGGTCAGGTGGTAAATACTTAGACTTCACCAATAATTGTTGAACATACTGATGATGAAGTCTCAGGACAAGAACCTAGGAATTCTGCTAGAACGACCAGGGATGAGTCAACACAAACTCCTATGGAACAAAAACCCTTGCTCAAACAATTATTCCTAGAGGATGTTAGATTGGTCCATCTTATCCTTGAGCAAACAAAGTCCTCATCCTGAAATTGAATTTTTAGGAGAATTGCAAAATTTATTTGTGAAAATCTCGTTGCTTCAGGCTATGAGCGATGTTCTGATTTATGCAAAAATGATCAAATAATATTTCTCTAAGAAACCTGGAAGAAAACCAAAGGATACACTCACTATTCATGTTATGGGAAAATTATTAGACGTAATGTTTGGGAAGCCTACACCTGTTAAGTAAAGGGATCCAGGGAGCTTGATTCTTACAATATAGATTAATGGGGTTGATATCCCAAATGTGTTGGTAGACTTGGGGACATCAATTAAATTGGGCTTGTGAAACCTTAAACCAACTCCCACTATCCTAGAGTTGACAGATTGGTATATTATGATACCGTTAGGGAAGTTGGAAGATATAACCATTTCAGTAGCCTCATGGCAGTACCCTGTCAATATTTTGGTATTACACACTCAATCCATAGCTAGTGGGCATCCTTTGATTTTAGGAAGACCATGGATTGCATCCCCAGATGCTTATATTGGGTGTCGGTAAAGAAATATGGTAATATCCAATGGGGAAATTACAAAGAATATTATCGTTTATCCCCCTACAAAACTTAGTTCACCAGATAAACTAGGATTTACCTTAACACAAAAATATCTACCTACGAAAGGGCTTGAACCTGAAAACAAAGAAATTATACCAATTCTTACTATTGGGAGGCCCTCTATTTTAAGGATTAAACGGAAGATGATGCCATTAGTACTTTTATCAACAACCCCAACTTCGTTTCTGATTCAACTCGCCAGCTATTAGAATATATTATGAGTTGCAATGTTCAAGAAGCCATTGAACTAGAGACTGAAGTTGAAAATGTTCCTGTAATTGTACCCCATAACAATGTTCCTATATAAATTGAACCAAGGAAGACGTTGAACGTTAATCTTGACCTTTCACCTTCCTAGTCAGAACGATTACTTAAAGTCCTTTAGAAATAGAAAGAATCCTTCGCTTGGGAATATACAGACATAAAAGGAATCCCTACTGACTTATGTACTCATCACATATACATTAAATAAGAATGTCGACCTCTTAGGCAACCAAAGAGAATAATGAATCCTGCTTTAAAGAATGTTGAGAAAGGTGAATTACAAAAACTATTAGATGTGGGATTTATTTACCCAATCTCGGATAGTCGATGAGTATCCCCACTAGTCATTGTTCCGAGGAAGAATGGAAAGTGTGGATTTGTGTTGATTACAAGGAATTATATAAAGAAACTAAAAAAATCATTTTCCCTTACCCTTTATTGACCAGGTCCTTGATACATTAGTTGGAAAGAAGTTCTTCTCCTTTTTGGATGAATTTAGTCGATAAAACCAGATTCAAATAGCTCCTCAAGATCAAGATAAAACTACGTTCACATGCCCTTGGGGATACCGTTTCCTCCCATTCGGTCTTTGTAATGCACTTGCTACCTTTCAATGGGCAATATTAGGAATTTTTTATGATCTAGTCAATGATAGTGTTGAAATCTACATGGACGAATTCACCCCATATGGGGATTATTTTGAAGAAGGTATGGAAAGCTTATAGAAAGTACTTAAAATATGTAAGAAACAACATGTTCCTCTTAGTACAGTGAAATTCCATATGATGATGAAAGAAGGAATAGTGTTGGGACACCTGCTTTCAGTTGCAGGATTTTAGGTTGATCCTGCCAAGGTAGAGGTAATATTAAATTTTCCTACACCTAAGACACCAACATAGGTGCGTAGTTTCATCAGTTATGCTAGATATTATAGATGTTTTATAGATTTTTTTTCTAACATAACATTTCCACTTTTTCAATCGTTACCTAAGGATGCAGAGTTTGTGTGGAAAGATGATTGCGAAAAAACTTTTGTGAAAATCAAAGAACTAGTTTTCAAAGCTCTGATATTACATGATCTTGACTGGAGCCCTGGTTGAGTTTAATTTTGAGTTGTAATTAATTAATTCAGTTTAATTGAGTTAAAATCAGTTAAAATAGTTCCCATTGTTGGAGGAACTATTAGGAGGTATATCAGTGGAGTGCATTCTCAGTGTTCAACCAGTTAACTAATAAATCAGCCATAAATAACTCATGCATGCAAGATCTACGAGTTAGCCAATTGATATTGGAGTTCAAGGGTAGTGTGCTATCATTTTTATAATCATCCAAATTGTATAGGTGATGACGCAGTAGGAAAAAGGCCTATGGTGGATTACACATTATTGGATGAGGATTTCCCTAATTAATAGGGGACTAAATCCCAAGGAAACAATGCAAGGAAATAGGGAATTGGGCAAGAAACAAATTGGCTAATTATTGGCCAAGGCTTGTTTAGGATGTAATGAGACAAATAGAGAAAGAGTAGAGGTTACTTGGGCTTAAGAAAAGCATTGTAATCTTCTCATATTTTCTGACTAATGCAATACATAGATAGGAGGGGTTTTTACCTATGGCTTTCCCCGGGAAATAATTGTGTAAGGTATTGATTGAATTCTTTATGTTTTATGCTTCGTGATTTCACGATCCTTTAATTGTTTCCACATTTGGTAGAGTAGATTCAAGTCTATTGTTTTAGTAAATTACAATTAGTAGTTTGAATCTACAAGGAATTTCTACATGTATCAAAGCAGAAATCATAATAGAAGAGAATAATATGAGTTTCTCTTTGCAGGTAAATCAAATTTGTAGTATCATTCTTCAAGGTTAGCAGGATGTCATTCTATGGATTAAGACTTGAGTATGCCCTTGAGGGCAGCTCAAATTACATAGCTTAGAAGGATAGGATGGAGGAAGTGTTGGAAGATAACGGGCTGAAGGAATTCATAGACAATGATATTCCTAAGCCTCCAATAGTTGATGCTCAAGATCTGGCAAACTAGAAGAAATGTGTGGCAAAGGCGAGGGGATTCATACTAGAAGGAGATCGAGATCATATTGCCTTGAACCTCCACGGGAAGGATGATCCATATATAATGTGGAAAGCCTTGACAGACTTGTTTCAGAATATCAATGACCACATGAAACTGGCATTGAAGGAAAAGCTTCGGAAAATCAAGATGGAAAAGGGCGACACATTACAATAGTACTTGAACAATTTCACCCAAATTTTGGGATGAGCTTAGGAGTGTTGGTGTTAAATTTTTTTAAGATGATCTTGTCATCTTAGCACTTCTTGTCCTTCCCAAAAGTTGTCACAACTACTAGGATTTAGTAAAGGGGAGGGAGAAGCTACGAGAGTGGGAGCGTTTGTGGTCCGACTTGGTACAAGAAGAGATAGGGCGGAACACCAAAGATAGAACCTTATCCAAGCATGATGATGAGGAGAAATATGCATTGGATGGAAATTAAAAGAAAGGGAAAGGGAAGAAATCCCAATCCAAAGGAGATTCTAGTCAAGCGGGCAAGATAGACGTTTCAAAGATTAAATGTTTTCACTGTCATGAGTTGGGACACTATGCCACGAAGTGTTCGCAAAAGAAGGAAAACAAGAATCCCTCAAGAGGAGTGGTAGGTGAAGCCCTTGCTTCACAATTTGAGTTGGATTTCACCCTCATTGCATGCATGGTGACATCGTTGATGGGTAGCATGTGGTATCTAGATAGTTGAGCCTCATTCCATATGACTGACAACAATGAATTTTTCATCGACTTGGAGGAGGACCTCTAGATGGACATTGAGATGGGAGATGATAGAAGGTATAATGCGACCGACATTGGTACTGTTAATTTTCAGAGGGAGTTTAATTCTCCTCTCACATTAAAATATGTCATGTATGTTTAGGGTCTGAAGAATAATTTAGTTTCAATTTATATGTTGGAATATCGTGGCTACGGTGTGATATTTAACAAAGGAAAGGTTTTCATTTGTCACATAGCCATGAGACAAGTGAAGCAGATCGGATTTTAGGTGAAGAACCTTTACAAATTGGATGTAGAAGGTTGTGCTGCTTTGAGCATGAAAGCAAAGAAGGTGTAGAGCTAAGACATCAGTGAATTATGGCATAGGCAACTTGGCCTTTTGCACCATGGAGCTTTGAAGATCATGCAAAATATTTTTACATGACTTCTCAAGGGTGCACTAGAGTAGCAAGATACATGCAAAGGGTGTACATTGGGGAAGTACATCAAAGCCACCTTTTATGATAAGTCACAGTGGGATTCACTTAATGAACCTTCAAAAGATCACATGTGCTTGTGGTATATTAAACAATACCCTTAATTTGACTACATATTGGAAAATACCTCTAAATATCACATTATTTAACCCCCTACCAATACGAACGCATTACACCTTCCCAATTTAAAAGATCCCTATTGTCATTGGATATTGTAGGTATCCATCTTTTCATTAACATTTTTTATATCCCTTTATATTTTTTCATTAACTTTAAGCTCCATTTTTTATACCTGCTAATATAAAAACCCTTTACCCCCTATATATCCCCTAATATATTACGTCATTTTTTGCTCAATAAATATCCTCCAATATGAATGCATGTGGTATGGTATTTCTCCCATAGTGAATCCCTCGTGTGATAAGGATAGTTGAGCACAAGCGGTCCTTAAAAGAGTTCACTCAAATGTGTGTGGACCGTTCTCGGCAACCTCCATGGCCAAGCACAGGTATTATGTTATATTTGTAGATGATTTCTCACGTAAGTGCTAGATATTCTTAATGTAGAAGAAAGACTAGAAATTCCCAAAATTCTGTGAATAAAAAGAACTTCTTGAGAAATACAGGCAGGAAAGTGAAGGTTCTCAGGAGAGACAACAATGAAGAATATGTATCAAATGAGTTCGAGAACTTATGTGCATCAGAAGGAATTCACCGGGAGTTAATAACACCACATAACCCACAATAGAATTGCGTTGCTAAAAGGAAGAATAGAAGTATTGTGGGAGTTGCATGGGCGATGTTGCATGATCAAGGCCTATTGTTGCACTTGTGGGTTGAATCATGCAGCACAATTGTATGTGTAGAAAAAGAGTCCTCATCATATTCTCGGGATGAGTACACTAGAAGAATATTTTTAAGTAAGAAACTAGATGTGACACACTTTAGGATCTTCGGTTCATCAGTTTATTGTCATGTTTCCAAGGATGCAACGAAAAAGTTAAAACCAACAACAAAGTTAGACATATGTGGGGTACACCATGGCACCTCACAACCATCGGGTGTACCTTCCATCCCATAGGATGACAATTGTTCATAGAGATGTGAATTTTGATGAAGAGAAGGCCGTGAGATGTTCCCTTGAGAGGGAGCTTTCATTGCATGGAGTTGAGGAGCTTTTAGCTCCAAAGGAAGAACCTTGGGATGTTGTGGAGCAGCCACAAGAAGAGGAGAAAAGAGTTGAAGCACCCACTCATGTTGAGACATCGAGAGGTAGAAGGAAGTGCACCAGAGAAGTTGATAGATTGATACATTATGCTAGAGAGAATGTGGGAGCACCCACATCACAGTGCAAGCAAAGCAGGTCACTTGATCGCTACATTGGCTACATGGATATGATGAGCGAGAGTGTAGAGACTGAGCCATCTTCATTCAAGGAAGTAGTGCAATAACCAATATGGGTTGATGCTATAATAGAGGAGTATGACTTCATTATCAGAAACCATATTTTGGAAGTTGTCCCAAGACAAGAGGACAAGTCATTTGTAGGATCTAGGTGGATCTACAAGGTGAAGCAAGGAGGAGATGGGAATGTTGAGAAACACAAGGCCAAATTTTTGGACAAGGTGTTCTCCAAGGTGGTGGGAATTGATTATGAGGATACCTTTTCTCGAGTAGCAAGGTGCGCTTCAATCAGATCTATTCTAGCACTTTCAATGCAAATGGGATGGAAGATACATCATGTGGATGTGAAGACAAACCTTCTTCAATGAAGTGATTGAGGAAGAGGTGTCCATAGAGCAACCGAAAGGATTTGATACCTTCAATAGAGAGTCACATGTGTGCAGACTCAAGTGAGTGTTATATGAATTAAAACAAGCACCCCGTGCATGGTACACTGGGATCGACAATAATTTCACAAGGTTGGGCTTCATTAAAAGTGAAGTGCATGCAAACCTTTATCATATTGTGGTTGAAGGCAAATTATTGATTATAGTATTATATGTCAATGATTTAATTCTAACAAGTGATGAGACACTGATAAAACCTTGCAAAGAGTATTTGGCAAGAGAATTCGAGATGAAAGACATGGGGCTCATGCATTATTTCCATGGTTTGGAAATTTGGCAATGAGATGGGGAACTTTTTGTCTCTCAGGGCAAGTATGCCAACAAGATATTGAAGAAGTTTCGCATGGAGAGCAGAAAACCCATGGAGACTCCTCTAGTATGGAATTGGAGTAAGGAAGATGCTACTTCAGGTGAAGTAGTGGAAGATACGATCTATAGGTAGTTGTGGGTTCACTCATGTATTTGGTGAACACACGACTGAACATGTGTTATGTAGTTAACTAGATTAGTCAAGCAATAGTTAAGCCAACCAAACTCTATTGGAAGCCAGAAAAGCATGTGTGTAGATACCTTAGAGGCACCACTCAGATTGGTCTTTGGTATAGGAAAACAGAGGGAGTGAAGTTGTAAGGCTCCATTGATACAGATTGGGTGGGTAGTCCATTAGACAAAAAGAGCATATCAGGGGGAATCTTTAGCATCGACCGACAACAGTTTCCTCGTACAACAGGAAGCAAAAATCAATTGTACTTAGTTCAGCAGAAGCAGAGTACACAGCTACTAGTCAAACAACTTGTGAGGCTATATGGATGATTAAGATCCTTGTTGGGTTATTTGGTCAACAGAAGGATCCTACAATGATTTACCATGACAACTAGAGTTGTTGAGGTTCAGAATTCAGATATTCCACAATCTTCATTTTCATGTGTCTACATTTCAAGTCTAGAAAAAGACTCATCATTAGGACTGAGGAATATCAAACTCTCTGAGAATCCAGTTTTTCATGATTGGTCTAAGCATATCAATATCTAGTACCACCATCTACGAGATTGTATGTAGAGGCAGATCATGTTGCTAGAGTACATTCCTAAAGAGGAACAAGATGCATATATCTCGACTAAGGCACTATAAAGAGGCAAGTTCAAGTTTCATAGAGGCATGATTGGGGTATTTGATAATCTCTTTCTTGTTGAGAGGCAATTTTGAAAATGGAACAAGAAAAATCCTGATTTAATTTTCCCTTGAAATAAATTAGGAGAAAATTGTAATTCCACATCACATGAAAACTTGTACAAGTTAACTAAGTTAGTTTGGCTTAGTTGGTTTAGTTAATTCTAGTTGAGGGTCTAATTTGAGTCGTGTAGAGTGGTTCCTACTTTATAGGAGCCCTGGTTGAGTTTATTTTGGGTTGTAATTAATTAATTCAATTTAATTAAGTTAAAGTCAATTAAACAAATTCCAATTGTTGGAGGAACTAGTAGGAGGTCTAGCAGTGGGGTACATCTTTAATTTTCAACCAGTTAACTGATAAATCAACCATAAATAACTCATGCATACAATATGTACAAGTTAACGAGTTAATTTCGGAGTTCAAGAGCGACATACTATCAGTTGTATGATCATCCAAATTGTACAAGTGGTGCATGCAGTCAGAAAAAGGCCTATGATGGATTGTGTAGTATTGGATGGGGATTTCCCTAATTAATAGGGGGATAATTCCCAAGGAAACAATGCAAGGAAGTAGGGACTTGGGTAAGCATAAAATGGGCTAAGTATTGACCAAGGCTTGTCTAGGAAGTAGTGAGACAAATAGAGATAGTGCAAAGGTTGCTCGGGCTTGAACAGATCATTGTAATCTTCTCATGTTTTTTTGCTAATAAAATATACATATAGGAGGGGGTTTTAGTTGTGGCTTTCCCTAGGAAATCATTGTGTAATGTGTTGATTGAATTCTTTCTCTTTTATGCTTTGTGATTTTGTGATCCTTTAATTGTTTCCACAGTTGGTAGAGTAGACTCAAGTTTATTGTTTTAGTAAATTACAATTAGCAGTTTGAATCTACACGGAATTTCTACATGTTCTACCCTCATTCCGTATTCATTTTGTCCCAAGCTACTCGAAGGTCCGTGGTTGGGAACTTTCACGAGAGTTGGTCATCATGGGCGATCCTTAATTTTCTTTCATTTTCACTCAAGGGTCGCGGGGACAGGGATTTACAACAACAAATGTTTTCTATGTGTTTTCTGCACACCACGTCATCTGGGCCTTCTTTGGAATTGGTTGTGGTCCTTCCTTCTGCTAATTTATAATTTATTGAACCATCAGGCATATCTTTTAGTTGTCTGGTCTTGGTTGCGGGGGTCTGGTATAATGGCTCATTTTCAATATGGCTATAATGTTGTCTTAGTCATTTTCAAAGAGAGTCAATGTTGGGGAGTCCTAGTAGGTCTAAGCATTCACTGTTGCAAATTCTTGGATGATATATATATATATATTGGTTCACTACCCCCATACTCATAGGCACTAGCATCCTTGTATATTGGGTCACTACCAGCGTACTCATAGCCACTAGTTCCCTGGTATATGGTAATTATAGGACTGGTGTTGGGGCCCTATCAATTTTGTAATCTAAATTCCCTCGTGGCTGGTCCCGAAAATTCTTTGTTCCATTTTTTTGCAGAATCCTATTTCCTATGGCTCCACAGCAATGACTAATCAATCAACGGGGAGGCTCTTCTGTGGCATCTTCATCCAAACAAATATGTATCATCAGGTGGGCGTTCGTGGCAATTTTTTTTGATGTAGTGCCTCTGGAGGTTCAAAGGGAAATTCGATCCTTGGAAGCATCAGAGTTTGGTCAAAATTTGTATCACTCAGATTCTGAAGTTTGTGTGGGGAAGACCAAACGGGTACCAAACCCAGGAAAATGGAGGAAGCGATGATTGTATTGTCTACATTCCCTATTTACACATAAACAAATGGATCCTTTGCTTCACATGGTGCTTAGAGATAAGCACATTGACAAGTATTAACTCTTCATTATTCAAGAGGAACTGAAAAGGATTATGTGGAACATCATACATTGATATAGATGATATTGTTGTTCGTCTGAATAAGATAAAATGCTACATAACTATAGACTCAAACATTAATTCTGTGGCACCTTAGAATGGATAAACAATCATCAACGGTACCCCAGTGCATATGGTCAGTGAAAATTATTCTCCAAAACAACCTATAATCAGATTAGATGAATGATTCCTCTGTTTTTCTGATACCCGATGCTCCTATCTTGTTCTTTTGGTAATTTTCATTGTCTTTTTTCATCACCCTAGTAATTTTGTCCTTTTTTTACTTAATCCATTGTTGATCCAGATTTAAACAGGAACGCAATAGATTACAGAGACAACCGTAAATACAGAGATGCGATAACCATAAATAAAGAGATGCAGCGGAAATAACACTTCATTTCATTAATGGAAAATACCGAAATATGCTTACAACTAGAATTGGAAATAAACCAGCTAGGATGATGGTAGCTTATCTCTGAGAAGAGACGTGCGGCTACATGTCTCTGAACTGTTCCTAACTTGTGTTACAATGAGGCTCGAAGGCCTATTTATTATTGAGAAACAATGGAAAACCCTTCACATTCCAAAACCCCCCTTAGAAGATGAAACACCAAATTGTGGGCCCCGTTTTGGGTAAATTGGTACATCAATTTCCCAGGGTCATAACTTTGGCATACGATCTCCATTTGACGCGTATGATAGCTCGTTAGAAAGATCTATCCGAGAACTACCATTGTTGGAATGGGAAACATTGGTTGATCACATGGACCCATGTTTCCCCTGGATTCCCAAAAAAACTTCGTTTAGGGCCTTAAAACGGCTCCGGAAGTTCAGGACCCAAAAAAATGCTAAAAATAGTAAGTTGTGCTATAATTAAGGAAACTGAGAATGCTGAAAGAGACAATGATGGGGATCCAGATGGACTTGGCAGGTGGCCACCAATATCCACCTGGATCATTCCTCCCCCCTTAGGAAGGAATGGTCCCCATTGCGTTGAGTTCCTCCATCTGCTGAACTTGTCCTGCAATCTTCGATGTGTCCAGTAATGGTGGGAAGCATGGTCGATGACGGTCCACATTGAACACTTGGTGCAGGTGAAGGAATGGAGGAATGCTGTGTGCCAAAGCATTGTTTCCCGTGGCCTTGGTACTGGTGTAAGGACCATGTCGGAGTGGTCTGAGCTTCTGATGTGTTCTGGTAAGGCGTTCTTTCTATCGATGCAACCAGACTTTGTCGCCCACCTGAAACTTATGTGGTACCCCTGTGGGTGAGGAGAAGTTGTTCCTGTGTTCTGTCCTGACTGTATCCCTCTGCTGCTACTGCTGTGTGGAGGAACCCTTTGCGGGGGTCATGGATGTAGCAACGATCTTCCCCTTACTTTGGGAGTGCACCATACAGATGAATTTCCTGGTCTGTGATATGAGCTTGCTGTCTTTCTTAGCAGTGATCAAAGAGGTGGGAGTAGGTGGGGCTATCTCTGGTATCCTGTATAATGAATTACTCAAAGAAATAATGACAGCACGAGGCCTTGACTCATACACAGCATGTCGCCTCCACAAGTATGGTTGGCCTAATAATACATCACAAACATCCAGAGGTGTAACATCACACAATACCTCGTCTGTAAATGGCTTGATGCTGTAGGGAAGGTGGCACTGCTGGCGAACTTTGAGATCTCGTCCTTCATGAAGCCACCCGATACTGTACGGCTATGGGTGTGGTGTAAGCATTAGGCCCAACCACTTCACGACCTCTGCTGAAATAAGGTTCTTTTGGCTGCCACTGTCAACAATGAATTGCAGCGGCGAACCCTTCACCCACATCTGTGAGTGGAAAAGACGCTCCCCCTCCTTTGGGTCTTCGGGCTCATTCTTCTGGATTTTGGCAGTGGCAATAGTGGCACTGGGATCCGCATCAATGATCAGCTTCCCTTTGCCATTCCCCTTGTCGAGTTCTAGCTTAGGGTCGGAACATGCATCTGATTCGGAAGCCTTCAACTCGGCCACCAGTGACTGCTTGGTCCAACACTCACTTGTGTTATGAGTGGGACTCTTCTGGAACTCGCACCACTTTCCTGTGTCCTTCTTCGGCTTCATGGTGTTGTTCTTTTGTTGCGGCTTCGACGGGTTGTCTTGGGTCACCCCGCCTTGGCTTTGTACTTTGGGCTTCGAATTTGAAGATCCAAAGTCTCGCTTCTTCTGTTTGAACTTTTGCTCGATTTTGACAGCGTATCGGTATGTTGTGCTGAGTGAGGAGATGTTCAAGAACTCCATCTCTTCCTAGATGTATCTGTATAGGCAGCCGTGGTATTTGAGTACCACATGTAGCTCAGAATCTTTGATACCCAACTAGGTGCGAAGGGTATGAAAAATGTTTGTGAACTCCGGCACATCTTGGTCTCGTCCCCACCGCAGTGTTGTCCATCTGATGTATTTGTCCTCATAGCTTTTGACATGGTAGTACTGCTCCTTGATGGCATCCCGGAACGAATCCCAAGTGGGTGCTGCTGAAAATAGTGAGCCTGTGCTTTCATCGTTCTGTTCGCAGTAGGTTTCCCACCAGTCCTTGACATGGGGGGCTGCTTTGAGAAGAGCGAAAACAATCTTTTCCCGATTTGAAAATCCATGAACAGAAAAGTACCCTTCTAGCAGATTTAACCATTTATCTACGACATCTGCGTCTATTTTACCCTCGAAGATGGGGATTTCAAAATTAACTTGTACCTTAAAGGGCGTGGCGTTTCCAGAGTAGCTTCTGGAAACCGATGCGTCACCTCTAGGTAGCCACTGAAGGATCTGCGCAAAGCTATCCATCATCACGTTCCTTTTGCCGCTCGAGCGCTTCTTCGAGCAAGATTTTGATAGGATCTCCTGCCCCCTCTTCTTTCTTCTCATCCATCATGGGAGGCCATCGGGATTTTTGAGGCTGGTCTTGCAAAGGTTCGGCCAGTTCAAGCCCTAACTCCTTATATCCCGACCTCATTGGGGACATGCAAAGAAAAACAGAGAAAAAGCAGACCGCTTTGATACCACTGATTTGGATTTAAACAGGAACGCAACAATATATAGAGATAACCATATACACAAAGATGCAGCAGAAATAATGCTTCATTTCATTAAAGTAAAATACTGAAATATGCTTACAAACAGAGTTGGAAATAAACCAGCTAGGGCGATGGTATCTTGTCTCTGAGAAGAGATTTGGTGGCTACATGCCTCTGAACTGTTCTGAACTGTGTTACAATGAGGCTCGAAGGCCTATTTATTGTTGAGGAACAATGAAAAATCCTTCACATTCCAAAACCTAACCCTAGAAGATGAAACGCCAAATTGTGGGCCCCGTTTTGGGTAAATTGGTACATCAATTTCCCGGGGTCATAACATTGGCATACGATCTCTGTTTGACGCGTATGATAGCCCGTTAGAAAGATCTATCCAAGAAATACCACTTTGGGATGGGAAACATCGGTACATGGACCCATGTTTCCCCTATATTTCCCAAAAATCGTCGTTTAGGGCCTCAAAACGGTTCCGGAAGTTTAAGACCCGAAAAAACTGCGAAAATTAGTAAATTGTGCTACAATTACGGAAACTGAAAAACTGAAAGAGACAGTTGTGGAGGTCAAAATGGGATAGGTAGGTGGCCACTAACATCCACCTGGATCATTCCTCCCCCCTTAGGAAGAAATGGTCCCCATTGCATTGAGTTCCTCCATCTGCTGAACTTGTCCTACAATCTCTGATGTGTCCAGTATTGGTGGGAAGCATGGTCGACGATGGTCCACATTGAACAGTTGGTACAAGTGAAGGAATGGAGGAATGTTGTTCTTCAAAGCATTATTGCCCATAGCCTTGGTACTAGTGTAAGGACCATGTCGGAGTGGTCTGAGTTTCTGATGAGTTTTGGTAAGGTGTTCTCTCTGTAGATACAACCAAACTTTGTTGCTCACCTGAAACTTGTGTGGTACCCCTGTGGGTGAGGAGAAGTTGTTCCTATGTTCTGTCATGACCGTATCCCTTTGCTGTTGTTGCTGCTGCGTGGAGGAACCCTTTGTAGGGGTCATGGATGTAGCAACGATCTTCCCCTTACTTTGGGAGCGAACCAGACAGAAAATAAATTTCCTAGTTTGTGATATGAGCTTGCTGCCTTTCTTAGCAGTGATCAAAGAGGTGGCAGTAGGTGGGGCTACCTCTGGTATCCTGTATAATGAATTACTCAAAGAAATAATGATAGCATGAGGCCTTGACTCATACACAGCATGTCGCCTCCACAAGTATGGTTAGCCTAATAATACATCACAAATATCCAAAGGTGTAACATCACACAATACCTCGTGTGTGAATGGTGTGATGTTGTAGGGAAGGTGGCACTGCTGGCGAAGTTTGAGATCTCGTCCTTCATGAAGCCAACCAACAATGTATGGTTGTGGGTGTAGTGTAGTCAGTAGGCCCAACAGCTTCATGAACTCTGCTGAAGTAAGGTTCTTTTGGCTGCCACTGTCAACAATGAATTGTAGCGCCGAACCCTTCACCCACATCTGTGAGTGGAAAAGACACTCCCCCTCCTCTAGGTCTTCGGGCTCATTCTTCTTTATTTTGGCAGTGGCAACAATGGCACTGGGATCCGCATCAATGATCTTCTTCCCTTTTCCATTCCCCTTGTCGGGTTCTAGCTTAGGGTCGGAAGATGCATCTGATTCGGAAGCCTTCAACTCGGCCACTAGTGACTGCTTGGTCCGACACTCACTTGTGTTATGAGTGGGACTCTTATGGAACTCGCACCACTTTCCTGTGTCCTTCTTCAGCTTCATGGTGTTGTTCTTTTCTTGCGGCTTCAACGGGTTATCTTGGGTCACCCCGCCTTGGCTTTGTCCATTGGGCTTCGAATTTTCAGATCCAAAGTCTCGCTTCTTCTGTTTGAACTTTTGCTCGATTTTGACAGCATATCGGTATGCTGTGCCGAGTGAGGAGTTTTTTAAGAACTCCATCTGTTCCTGGATGTATCTGTGTAGGTAGCCATGGTATTTGAGTACCAGATGTAGCTCAGAATCTTTGATACCCAACTATGTGCGAAGGGTATGAAAAATGTTTGTGAACTGCGGCACATCTTGGTCTCGTCCTTTCTGCAGTGTGGTCGATCTGATGTATTTGTCCTCATATCTTTTGACAGGGTAGTACTGCTCCTTGATGGCATCCCGGAACAAATCCCAAGTGGGTTCGGCTGAAAAAAGTGAGCCTGTGCTTTCATCGTTCTTTTCGCAGTAGGTTTCCCACCAATCCTTGACGTGGGGGGCTGCTTTGAGAAGAGCGAAAACAATCTTTTCCCGACTTGAAAATTCATCAAAAGAAAAGTACCCTTCTAGAAGATTTAACCATTTATCTACGACATCTGCGTCTAGTTTACCCTTGAAGATGGGGATTTCAAAATTAACTTGTACCTTAAAGGGCGTGGTGTTTCCAGAGTAGCTGCTGGAAGTCGATGCGTCACCTCTAGGTAGTCGCTGAAGGATCTGCGCAAAGCTATCCATCATCACGTTCCTTTGCTGCTCGAGCACTTCTTCGAGAAAGATTTTGATAGGATCTCCTGCCCCCTCATCTTTGTTCTCATCCGCCATGGGAGGCCGTTGGGATTTTCGAGGCTGGTCTTGCAAAGGTTCGACCAGTTCAAGCGCTAACTCCTTATATCCTGACTTCGTTGGGGACATGCAAAGAAAAACAGAGAAAAAGCAGACTGCTCTTATACCACTGATCCGGATTTAAACAGGAACGCAACAAAATATAGAGATAACCATATACACAAAGATGCAGCAGAAATAATGCTTCATTTCATTAAAGTAAAATACTGAAATATGCTTACAAACAGAGTTGGAAATAAACCAGCTAGGGCGATGGTAGCTTATCTCTGAGAAGAGATGTGGTGGCTACATGCCTCTGAACTGTTCTGAACTGTGTTACAATGAGGCTCGAAGGCCTATTTATTGTTGAGGAACAATGAAAAACCCTTCACATTCCAAAACCTAACCCTAGAAGATGAAACGCCAAATTGTGGGCCCCGTTTTGGGTAAATTGGTACATGAATTTCCTGGGTCATAACTTTGGCATACGATCTCCGTTTGACGCGTATGATAGCTCGTTAGAAAGATCTATCCGAGAACTACCACTTTGGAAAGGAAAACATCAGTCCATGGACCCATGTTGCCCCCATATTTCCCAAAAAATGTCGTTTAGGGCCTCAAAACGGCTCCAGAAGTTAAGGACCCGAAAAAACTGCTAAAAATAGTAAACTGTGCTACAGTTACGGAAACTGAAAAACTGAAAGAGACAGTTGCGGGGGTCCAAATTGGATAGGTGGGTGGCCACCAACATCCACCTGGATCATTCCTCCCCCCTTAGGAAGCAATGGTCCCCATTGCGTTGAGTTCCTCCCTGAGATGAGGAAGCTTCTGCTGCACTGGGTCGCTGGTGAGCTGTTCTGCAATCTCTGATGTGACCAGAAATGGTGGGAAGCATGGTCGACGATGGTCCACATTGAACACTCGGTGCAAGTGAAGGCATGGAGGAATGCTGTGCTTCAAATCATTGTTGCCCGTAGCCTTGGTACTAGTGTAAGGACCATGTCGGAGTGGTCTGAGTTTCTGATGGGTTTTGGTAAGGCGTTCTTTCTGCAGATGTAACCAAACTTTGTCGCCCACCTGAAACTTATGTGGTACCCATGGGGGTGAGGAGAAGTTGTTCCTGTGTTCTGTCATGACTGTATCCCTCTGCTGCTGCTGCGTGGAGGAACCCTTTGCGGGGTTCATGGATGTAGCAACGATCTTCCCCTTACATTGGGAGTGAACCATACAGATGAATTTCCTGGTCTGTGATATGAGCTTGCTGCCTTTCTTAGCAGTGATCAAAGATGTGGCGGTAGGTGGGCTACCTCTGGTATCCTGTATAATGAATTATTCAAAGAAATAATGACAGCACGCCTTGACTCATACACAGCATGTCGCCTCCACAAGTATGGCTGGCCTAATAGTACATCATAAACATCTAGAGGTGTAACATCACACAGTACCTCGTCTGTGAATGGTTTGATGTTGTAGGGAAGGCGGCACTACTGGCGAACTTTGAGATCTCGTTCTTCATGAAGCCACCCGATACTATATGGTTGCGGGTGTGGTGTAGTCGGTAGGCCCAACCGCTTCACAACCTCTGCTGAAATAAGGTTCTTTTGGCTGCAACTATCGACAATGAATTGCAGCGGCGAACCCTTCACCCACATCTGTGAGTGGAAAAGACGTTCCCCCTCCTCTGGCTCTTCGGGCTCATTCTTCTGGATCTTGGCAGTGGCAACAGTGGCACTGGGATCCGCATCAATGATCTGCTTCCCTTTGCCATTCTCCTTGTCGGGTTCTAGCTCAGGGTAGGAACATGTATCTGATTCGGAAGCCTTCAACTTGGCCACTGGTGACTGCTTGGTCCGACACTCACTTGTGTTATGAGTGGGACTCTTGTGGAACTCACACCACTTTCCTGTGTCCTTCTTCGGCTTTGTGGTGTTGTTCTTTTCTTGCGGCTTCGACGGGTTGTCTTGGGTCACCCCGCCTTGGCTTTGTCCTTTGGGCTTCGGATTAGAAGATCCAAAGTCTTGCTTCTTTTGTTTGAACTTTTGCTCGATTTTGACAGCATATCGGTATGCTACACCGAGTGAGGAGATGTTCAAGAACTCCATCTCTTCCTGGAGGTATCTGTGTAGGCAGCCACGGTATTTGAGTACCAGATGCAGCTCAAAATCTTTGATACCCAGCTGTGTGCGGAGGGTATGAAAAATGTTTGTGAACTCTGGCACATCTTGATCTTGTCCCTGCCGCAGTGTGGTCCATTTGATGTATTTGTCCTCATAGCTTTTGACAGGGTAGTACTGCTCCTTGATGGAATCCCAGAAGTCATTCCAAGTGGGTGCGGTCGAAAATAGTGAGCCTGTGCTTTCATCCTTCTGCTCGCAGTAGGTTTCCCACCAATGTTTGACGTGGGGGGATGCTTTGAAAAGAGCGTAAACAATCTTTTCCCGACTTGAAAATTCATGAACAAAAAAATACCCATCTAGCAGATTTAACCATTTATCTATCGCATCTGAGTCTATTTTACCCTCGAAGATGGGGATTTCAAAATTCACTTGTACCTTAAAGGGCGTGGCATTTCCAGAGTAGTTGCTGGAAGCCGATGCGTCACCTTTGGGTAGCCGCTGAAGGATCTGCGTAAAGCTATCCATCATCGCGTTCCTTTGCCACTCGAGGGCTTCTTCGAGCAAGATTTTGATAGGATCTCCTGCCCCCTCGTCTTTCTTCTCAACCGCCATGGGAGGCCGTCGGGATTTGCGAGGTTGGTCTTGCAAAGGTTCGACCAGTTCAAGCCCTAACTCCCTATATCCCGACCTCGTTGGGGACATGCAAAGAAAAACAGAGAAAAAGCAGACCGCTCTGATACCACTGATCTGGATTTAAACATGAACGCAATAAAATACAGAGATAATGATATACACAAAGATGCAGCGAAAATAATACTTCATTTCATTAATGGAAAATAATGAAATATGCTTACAACTGGAAATAGAAATAAACCAGCAAGGGCGATGGTAGCTTATCTCTGAGAAGAGATGTGTGGCTACATGCCTCTGAACTGTTTTGAACTGTGTTACAATGAGGCTCGAAGGCCTACTTATTGTTGAGAAATAATGGAAAAGCCTTCACATTCCAAATCCTACCTCTAGAAGATGAAACGCCAAATTGTGGGCCTCATTTTGGGTAAATTGGTACATCAATTTCCCGGGGTCGTAACTTTGGCATACGATCTCCGTTTGACGTGTATGATAGCTCGTTAGAAAGATCTATCCGAGAACTACCACTTTGGGAAGTGAAACATCGGTCCATGGACCCATGTTGCCCCCAAATTTCCCAAAAGCCGTCGTTTAGGGTGTCAAAGCATCTCTGGAAGTTCAGGACCCAAAAAAACTGCTAAAAATAGTAAATTGTGCTACAATTACGGAAACTGAAAAACTGAAAGAGACAGTTGCAGGGGTCTAAATGGGATAGGTGGGTGGCCACCAACATCCACCTGGATCATTCCTCCCCCCTTAGCAAGCAATGGTCCCCATTGCGTTGAGTTCCTCCCTAAGATGAGGAAGCTTCTGCTGAGCTGGGTCGCTGGTGAGCTGTTCTGCAATCTCGGATGTGTCCAGAAATGGTGGGAAGCATGGTCGACGATGGTCTACATTGAACACTTGGTGCAAGCGAAGGAATGGAGGAATGCTGTGCTTCAAATCATTGTTGCTCATAGCCTTTTTACTGGTGTAAGGACCATGTCGGAGTGGTCGGAGCTTCTAATGGGCTCTTGTAAGGCATTCTTTCTGCAGATGTAACCAAACTTTGTCGCCCACCTAAAACTTATGTGGTACCCCTGTGGGTGAGGAGAAGTTGTTCCTGTGTTTTGTCATGACAATATCCCTTTGCTATTGCTGCTGCTGCGTGGAGGAACCCTTTACGGGGGTCATGGATGTAGCAACGATCTTCCCCTTACTTTGGGGTTGAACCATACAGATGAATTTCCTGGTCTGTGATATGAGCTGGCTGCCTTTCTTAGTAGTGATCAAAGATGTGGCAGTAGGTGGGGCTACCTCCGGTATCCTGTATAATGAATCACCCAAAGAAATAATGACAGCGCGAGGCCTTGACTCATACACAGCATGTCGCCTCCACAAGTATGGTTGGCCTAATAATACATCACAAACATCCAGAGGTGTAAAATCACACAATACCTTGTCGGTGAATGGTTTGATGTTGTAGGGAAGGCGGCACTGCTGGCGAACTTTGAGATCTCGTCGTTCATGAAGCCACCCGATACTGTATGGCTGTGGGTGTGGTGTAGTCGGTAGGCCCACCGCTTCACGACCTCTGCTGAAATGAGGTTCTTTTGGCTGCCACTGTCGACAATGAATTGCAGCGACAAACCCTTCACCCACATCTGTGAGTGGAAAAGACGTTCCCCCTCCTCTGTCTCTTCGGGCTCCTTTCTCTGGATCTTGGCAATAGCAACAGTGGCGCTGGGATTCGCATCAATGATTTGCTTCCCTTTGCCATTCCCCTTGTCGAATTATGGCTCAGGGTCGGAACATGCATCTGATTCGTAAGCCTTCAAATCGGCCACCAGCGACTGCTTGGTCCGACACTCACTTGTGTTATGAGTGGGAATCTTGTGGAACTCACACCACTTTCCTGTGTCCTTCTTCAGCTTCGTGGTGTTGTTCTTTTCTTGCGGCTTCGATGGGTTTTCTTGGGT
>APFE030396539.1:0-21218 GCA_000404065.3 Pinus taeda | reverse complement strand
TATTTTTACCCGCTAGGCGGATCTTACTGGTACCGAGGTCAAGGAGGGTGGTCTCGCGACCTCCTTGTCCTAATGCAAGGTATTCTATCCTAATATGAATAATGCAGAAGTGTATGGTTATTAGCTCCTAAGGTAAGACATCTAAAGTTTATTTGCCTAATAACACTCATACAAAATAAATGTTAAATATCTCGTTACAAAGTACGTCGGTAACATACCCGCCATACCTCAATCTAGTTATTACATTTAAGGGAGGTCATACATATTTATATTCTGAATATATTACCTAGATATGGATTAAGTCCATAAAAGAAGGGTTGTTTTGGTTCCCTATTAGTTTGACTTTCAGCCGAAAATTTACCATAGACATGCCATGATTAACATCTAGAAGAGATATAGTTCATCAGTATATCATAAAAGTAGATTGAGTTCAAACGGAGGAAATAAATTTTGAATTAAAGCTTCCTTTGACTATTGATAGAAATAATATTTACAGTGCTTTAATTCAAAGAACAGGCTAAACATGCAGTCTCCAGAAGCATAGAGTAGCAAAAATAAAACACATATGCTAGATTAAATCCAAAACACCCACAATCATAGTGTAAAGACAGATTATTCATAAAACATAACATCAAAAGGTATAAGCACAAGCATAGCAAATACTAAACAGTGACCATGCTAGCTGCAAGAGAAGGCTGTCTATGGTCATCCGGGGCAGGGACCCATCTTGAAACTGGAGTTTTGGTATTAGCAGGCTGAACAACTCCCAAAGCTCATACCCTTCTTCATGGCCAGGGCCAGGGTCACATATTTTTTATTTGTACTTGGTGTTCCCCTCCTTTACCTAGATCTCATCTTTTCAAAAAATATGGCAGGTCTGTATCCATATCCTCGTAATTTAGATCTTTATATTTAAATATACTAGATCACATCTTTATTCACTTCCACGACGTTTTTATAAGAATTTGAAATTTTGAATCAACATTGAAAGCAACGAATGCCATGAATCCACATTCAAGCTTTACTTTAGGATCAACAAAAGTTACGGTTGTGCAAAGAGATAATTTGTTTAACAGTAGTTTTGAAGTTTGGAAGTTACTATTTATAATGTATTAACTTCCCTTGTTTTCTATAGTCTTCTCATGGTACATATTTATGCTTAGAATCTTGAGTTTAGTTTTCGTATGTTCTGAACAATGCCTTACCATATCTCCTTGCTCTTAGCAATCTAAAAGAAGCACCAGGCATGCCACGATATAGAAGATTTAGGAAACTGCTTCTATACACCAATCTTCAGTTTTAAGTCAAAGCAGCACTGGCCAATTTAGAAGCCCTATTAAACACCTTTTCAGAGGCTTCCATGTTCTTTTTAGAGACGTTGCAATCACAAGAAATGTAGACATAGGTGAAAACACGAGAAGTACCAACAAAGAAGATGCACAGGGAGTGTTAACAGTGGAAGTCCAAACAAATGAAGCTCAAATACAGAAAAAGCAAACAGAAGAAGCGCAGAAAGAGGATGTGCAAATTGAGGAATCACAAAGAGGAGGTACAGAGACAAGAAATGACGATCGAGAGTCAACAAAGTCACAACCTCAGCCAAAGCAAAGTGTGGAATTGCATATCCCTGAGATAAAGAATATTCAAAGGGGTCATCCTTCAGAAATCTTAGGAGCCATTATAATAGTGGTAATCAACAAGACTCCCTCATCAGCATACTCAGGAATTACTTCTTCTAGTGTTATCTATGTGTATTCTATTGACCACTAGAGGAAGAAGAAGTTCCTCTAAGTGACCAGTTCTTTGGCAGTCAAAAAAAAAAAAGCCATTTAGGAAAGGGAAAACAATGAAGACGAAGATAGGGAAAATAGAAGAATCCCCCAACAAAACAAGTAATGATTTGGGATGTTTCAATACTAAATCAAGAAGAATTCGCTGATGAAATAGCAGACTCGATTGGTGCCTATGCACATGCAAATAGATGGTCTATTAAAGATTTAGATACCATCAAAAGCAAAAAGAGAAAATTGATTCTCTTGAAGCCAAACTATAACAACAGGAATCTCTCAGTGAAAAGGAATATCAACAACGACTAATCTTCTACAACCACGGCATCAGAATTAGCTTCAAGAGCTTGAAAAGTGCCTGAAACAGGAGTGTGCACAGCTACAGGAAGCATCAACAAACTGATTTCTAGCATCACCGCTAAGGAGGACAATAAAATAAATCAACTGCTTTTACCGATCAAAGATCTCCAGGAATATCAATCAAGTTTAGTTTTTTTGAATATTGAGGCAATCAAATCAAACAACAGCTGAAAGAATCTTAAGAACAGTTCTATCAAAACTAAGTCAAATCCAAAAATATAACAAGACACTCAATGACTTCTCTCATGCTATCAAGGCAAAGTTATCCGAATACAGCATAGTAAAGAATGCTTTCAGAAACTAAAACGCTGGCAGACAAAATACAAATTAGCTCCAGCCTTTTACTCTCCGACCTTTTCTCAAGGCCGATGGCTTCCTTGAAGACCAAGGCAACGGTCTTGGTCTGCACGCTTTCAGACTCTGCCTGAGATAAAATTTCGACCTCGTAACCGCGCTTGAAACCATTGCCTTCATTTAGTTCCTTTGAAACGAACTCTGAAAAATCCTTATTGTGAGATTCAGAGGACTTTTGAGGATCAATGGAGAAGTATTTGAATCCCGTCGGTAAACACAAACGAACAAGCGTCCTAGAAAGGACGTCATTACCGCCGAAACCCGACGGATTTTCCGATGAAAACGCTGGAGATATCTGCGGGTTATGTGAAGAAAATGAGTATAATTTTCCGTGGCATGTGGACATATTCAGGTGACAACGAAGCGATAGGCTTTGCTGCGCTCTGCGTGCAACTAAGCAGCTTCGAGCGAGCATTTTGAGTGAAAAATAATAAAAACCCCAATGTGATCGGTGGTTTTTCAGTGTTTTGGAGCTAAAGAAGCCTCCGACAGTCATGCCCAGCATTAGATAGAAACACACAACCTGTGGAATGTAGATATTTAGGTGGATGGTGACGGTGAGGGTTTAATGAACACCCGGAGCAACGACAAGGAGGGTTTTTAGATTCAACCCGCAGAAATGTAACCGTGATTTTTTACAAGCTTTTACGCAGCAGAATTTATCCACAAAATTGATACGAGCGTAGGACCTGTGAGGTTGAAGGGTTTGAACGATGCCTCTGATACCATGTGTAAAGACCATAAACTGAAATAAGATTATAAGCAGAACAATATGCAGAACCGTAAGGGATTTCGAGACCTACATGAACTGCTGTCTGCTCCTGTTGAAGCTAATGACTCCGCGATTGTTCTGATCCGATTGTCGGGAAACCAATTCCTCCCAGCCAATCCAACAAGCTTCTCACCGAAGCTCACTGCCCCCGTGCCCAGAACCTCAGATCAATGTACAGCTCCAGATTCCCTGGTTCTCTTGCCCTCTGCTCTTTGGTTTTTCCTCCCCCTTCTCCGCCCTATCTCGGTGATTTTATAATCCAGCTCAGCGGTGGTCGCCCTGTACACCCATGACTCCACCGCTTACTCTTGCGGTGACAGCTTCCTCCAGCTGTGAGTCATCCTTTCATACAGACAGTTCGGCCTTCCTTAAGGTTTTCTTTCTTGTATGCGATGGTCGATATATGTAAGATTCAAGGTATTATAATGTTTGACCATCATATAAATATATTAACATTTTTATGTTATATGACATGCTTAATATTAATTGATTATTAACCCTTTTATGTTATATGACCTGCTTAATATTAATTGACTATATTGATATGTACCTTATATATATATATTGCTTTATTTATATATATTTTTCTCTAATATATAAAGTTTATTTATGTTTGTTTTAATATAACTTTAGAACTTTAGATTAATTTATTAATTATTGATACAATACTAAATCTTTATTCTATTTATAATTATCATTTTTATTGCTTTATTATTATATTTTAGTATTATTATTTTTTTATACAGGGGCACATAATATGTGCAATTAAAGATGGGTCGTTACATGAAGGCTGCAGTGTATTTTATTTTGATGATTATTGTGTAACATTGTAAATAACTTGATTTAGAAACAAGTGCGAAAAATTTAATCAATTGCTGGAGTAGGGATTCGGGTCACCGAATTTTCACAAATCTCAGCCAAATATTCTCCTAAATCATCCCAAATGTGCATTAACTCCACAAATTCAAATTTCTAGTTAAAAGTTGTTGCATTTATGTCAACTTGTCAAGAAATTCGATTTCCTTGAGTGGGCCATGTATTTATGATGCGAGGTGCCAAATCATCCTCCAACTTGTCCTTTGACTCACTCCTTTGACTTGAGATAATTTCTAAGTCATTTCCATGCATTTTGTCACATGGGGCAGTTTATTTATATCCATTTAATTTATTTCTGGCTTAATTTATTGTCAGATTTCCCACTAAACTTAGGAAAAGTGAATTTTGAGGGTCTAGAACACATTTTTAACCTCTCAAAGTTTGCCATAGTAGAAATTTGAGGATGAGAATTGTAATTTTTATTATTCATACCCCATACAACTTCTCTACACCACTTATTACATTTCATATACAAATTTTATTCCAATTTCCGCCTTGCAGAAAATTTTAAAAAAATTGAAAAAATGACCCCCTAGACTTGATCAAATTCCACAAATTTTTTTGTATGATATAGTATGGTAATATACAATGACCCTAGACACTAGGACTCACCCAAGGCCTCACTATCAAGCCGTATTCCGACTTTGGGATTATGCTTGGAGGAAAAAACTCAATTAAGTATTAAGCCCTCGTAAGGAGATGATAATTAACCAAGTGAAAAAAAACTCCCAGAGTAATACTCACTTGATGATAAGGTCTCAGGCCACACAGCTTTGTTACATGACTTGACTCCTCATACTAGTATCACTTTTACATTGTCCCCATAAGGATTGTGTAATTTGAGTACTACAGAAAATGATGAGAAGAAGAAGTAGAGTTGAAACAATTTGGTGACATGATGATCTTTGATGGTACAAACAGCGTTTGGTACATTCTTGGGCAATTTTCCGCAATGGGCGAAAGCCTGACGGAGCAATGCCGCATGAAGGCAGAAGGCCCACGGGTCATAAGTTTCTTTTCTCGGAGAAGAAAAAATGACATTATCTGAGGAAAATCTCTAGTGGTCAACATGTGTAAGGCAGCAATACATCCCGTCCACTAAAAGCATACAATGTCGCTTTCAATCCATTAATAACCACTAGGGAACTCCTCCAAAAGAGCCAAGAACAATATTATGCTGCTAAGATAGGGTACTCCATAAGCCAAGCAATTAACTCATCTAATATACACTAAGAGGATGATCCATCAAGAAAGGCATGCAATATGAAGAGAGCACCAATAGATGAGCCATCAAACATGACATTCCAAAAGGGAGAAGTGAGTCTCCTCCAACCAAAAGACCAAATGATAGTACCATCTCCAAGCATACGCAAAGGTGTCATGATGGGGAACGAACTCCATGAAGGTATGTATCGCTAGTGCACAAAAAATTCCATAGGTTTTATCATGTAAACCCATCATTTGTGATGAAAGCAACAAGTGAAACCCTCATATAAGATGAGCGGTAAAATAGTCCATTAACAAAACACATATTTGAGCATTGAAGTACCTAAGAACCATAACTACAGGACTTATCTTGTCTTCATATGTCATTTATCATCTTTAAGAATCCAAGATAGACCTTAAACTGCAGAATATAGAAAATGGACAGAAATGCTGTTAGAATATACCTTGAAAATATAATATATTAAGTGTTATATATGTAAACCGCTTAATATGTCCAGATTATAATATAATGCTAGGTTAGCAGTTAGGTGGCTTAACCATCTTAGCCAACCTAGGGTGCTATATATTGATGTTATGAGATGTGATTAGATGAGAAAGTGGTACTTATAAATTGTGGCTAGCCCATCTCGAGCTGTCAGGTACGTGCTTACTGCAGCATCAGCATTAATGCAAGTGACATCTATTAATTTATCCATACTAGTGTTATTGTAATTTGTATGCACCCATACATGGAATTTAATAAATACTTGATAAAATGGGGTTCTACCCTGAAGGACACACCTGAACCTGACTATTATAATAACTTACTGTATACTATGTAGTATATCTAGGCTAATGTGTGTAGATTCTAGAATTATAAAGAAAACATCACTTCACATAAGTTAGTGTTAATATTGGCAACTAGAGCCAAAATCCACTTTGGACAGCTCATTTGATGGAAATAATTATTGCATTGAATTCCTCTTTTCGGGAGGACCAAAATCGACCTAAAGATCACTTATAATTTGGACAAGGAGAAATATGTTTTTGAAGTGAAGTCCACACATATGAAAATTGTCAAGGTCGGCCACACCTTCATGCAGGTTCATGAAGCCCAAAGGAAATGTTTCTTGACCCTCAACGATTTGTATAAATAGAGGTGACCTCCAACCTCATTAAGCACATCCTAGTGCTTTATTCTATAGCAAATATATGTCTGAGGTAGCTAAGCTCTAGGAGGAGGGTGAAGGGGCTGTTTGAGGTGGGTTTCGCCTCGGCATCAGGGCTGAGATACTTCAAAAGGACAGCAGCAGGCCTTGAGGTAAACTCCGGGCAGTTTGGGTGGGTAAATTTATCCTTGCAGGTCCGAATTCAAGAGAAGAAAGGCAGGCTGAGTTTGTGTATTGTTTCTAAGCTAATTTGTGGACAAATTGAGGAAGAAATTCTCTCCTTGAGAGGTCACACTTCAGAGCAGTTGCTTTAGGAAGGGCCACAGGTCTGTACAGGCCTAGATAAGGGAAACAAGAGGCCTAATTTGGGTACAGACCAGCCCCAAGGCCCAGCGAAGGGCAGCATCTTGTATGCCTAGAAGAGTCACAGTTGAGAGGAGGAGTTTTGGAGCTATTAAGTGAGAGAGCAGTGGACTGTAAGTAGCCCTAACCAGAGCAAGCTTCTACAGCAGTATGACACTAGCTTAAGAGGGTACAATTTGACTGCTCCAGAATTGCATTTTTGATTGGGCCATCTATTTATCTAAGGGCAGTGATATTGAATCTTCACATTGGCAAGTCAATTTTGACTTTGAATTATTGTACCTTCTCTCTCTACTGAACATTTGATAATAATAATAAGAAAAATTGATCAAGGGTTTTCCCCATCTTGGGGTTTTTCCCTGGCTTGAGCCATATTCTTGTGCTCTCATGCAATGTTTTAAAACTCCGACTCGGCCGAGGGTCGACTCCGACTCCGACTCCGACTCGGTATTGACTCGGCCAGCTCAATTTCAATGACTCGGTCATTGTAAAAAATACATTAAATATTTATTTTTTATAAAAACACATAATTTAAAGATTTTCATCATGTTTCCAAACACATAGCATAGAATATAGGATAGAAACAACATATGATCAAAGTAGGCTCAATGAATATATCGATATATCCAAATTGGCACCCAAGCACTGTCCCATTACATTCTCGTGATGATATAGAGATTATAACAAAACACATAACCAAGGAGGTCTTAATGGGCCTCCTAACAAAAGTCTGTACCAGTACTACTGGCTACTGCTGATTGTTGCCAACATCATCTGGCTCAGTGTTACTTGGGAGTGGGAGCGAAAGTGGGAGCGAGAGCGAAAACGGGAGCGGGAGTGCATTTCAGAAGCTCCCGGTTTGGAGCGAATTCCCAGGGATTTCGACAACCATGTCACTAACACAAGGTACAAGAGGGATTGGTGTCTTGATTAAATACAAGTTCCATACCCTAATACATGACAAAATTCATGGAAACATTGCAATCCCCCAATCCTGAAATCCTGAAAAACTGATATCCTTTGGATTTTGAAGGAAATCTAAAAATCTACTTTCTCCATATGAAATCCAATGGAGCTGCTACCCCTCTCAAACATCCTAAGTCATTTCATGGTAATGTTAAAAATTTAAGTAAAAGGATGAAAATGAAGATTAAGGAGAATGTCACTTTTATTTTAAGAATTTAACATTACCATGAAATTTGAATAGCATATCAATACTAGGAGAGAGGAATGGACCCCAAAGACCAAAAAACCAATTAATAAAACCATTTGGAGTCCCCCACACTCAGAAAAAACATAAAAAATAAAAAATTTGTGTTTTTGGGGTTTACTGGCCGCATGAAGTGACCCGGCGGAGTTGATACAGACTCGGCCAATTCGATCGAGTTAAGACTGACCCGGCCGAGTCATGCCATGACTCAACAAGGTCAGTCTTAACTCGGCCGACCAAACCAGTTCAACGGCCGAGTTGCAAATTTTTTTACTGGCTCGAACCAACTCGGTCAAGTCGGTTCCGAGCCGGCTGGCTTTTAAAACACTGCTCTCATGCCTTGGCTTGTCTTCTGCATTTATCGTTTATGTTCTCTCTTTAGTTAATGTCAATGTGATAATGATTTATGTGATTTCTAATGGAAATGAAGTGAATCGATAAATGGGCTCATAATAAATATGGAACATTGAAGTAACTGTCTTAAGCAAAGAACATGTTAACTAAAATTAACAGTTATAAATTGACTTGTATAACGACCATAAACTATAATAGGGTAATAACTAGACAGAAATATAGTAACCAAACTGAAATACAGTAACCAAACTGAAATATGGTAATAACCAGAACAGAAATACAGTAACTGTAAGGGATTTTGAACACCTACCTGAACTGCTGCCTACTCCGGTGAAGTTGATGACGCCGCGGTTATTTTGATCCAATTACCGGGAAACCAATTCCTCCCAGCCAATCCAGTAAGCTTCAGAAGCTTACTGCCCCCGTGCCCAGAACCTCAGACCGAGTAAAGCTCTTCCAATGGTCAATCTTCTTCAATCTTATTCCTCTGGTTTGTACTCCTGATTTCCTGCTCCTGGTGTTCACCTACCCTCCACTCTCGGTTTTTCTGTCCCCTTCTCAGCCCCATCTCCGCGGTTTTATGGCCAGCGCTAAGCGGTGGCCGCCCTGTACACCTACGACTCCACCGCTTACTCCTGCGGTGACAGCTTCCTCCAGCCGTGAGTCATCCTCCCATACAGGTGTTTAAGGAAGCATTTAGATTTATAAATTCAGATTTTTACTTTATAACTTTCACCCTTTTATAACTTTATAATGTTGAGTACTTTACCATAAACTTCATTTATGTTTATTCTCTTTTTAATATAAACTTTAGAATTTTAGGTTAAGTAATATTTGATATTAATACTTGATTTTTGTTCTATTTTATAAATATCATTTTATTTATTTATTATATATATATATATTTTATTTTCATTTATTATATTATATATATATATATATAATATATATATATAATATATATATTTTATACAGGAGCATAAAATATGTGTGTTTAAGGATGGGTTGTTACAACTTGCAACATAAAAACCATCACTTGGTTCTTTTATAAAAGATTCATATATGATATGAAGAGTATACTTCAATTTCATTCATGTTACTTTCAAGCTAAGTTACCGGAAACTCCTGAAGAATTTTCCGGAAATGCGGATCCCCGTTTCCGATAGATAAACGGATACGATTCTTGTCCAAAACGTTTTTGTGCCGTTTTAAAAAATCAGAAACTTTAGATTTGGAATTGGATACGTTTCCAAGGGATTTAAAAAATTTTGAATCCATTTCCGGAGAAATCCGGAAATGGATCGACAAAAATTGTGTTCAAAATCCACCCTTAAAATGTTAAAAAGCTTGAAAATTTGTATAGCCATAAATAAATAATAAAAATGAAGAACTCAGATTTGCAAATAAACTCACTATAAACAGAGTCTCATAAAGTCTTTTCTAAATCTTTAGAAACAACAACACTCCATATATTTATCAAGGATTCTTACTAAGAAAAAAATAGATGTTCAAAAATGCAAATAAAAGGGTAATGTCTTCGTAAAGAGATTTATTGGGGCGATTAATTTTCATTTTGGTTAAGGTTTTGTTAATTGTCATTGATTTTACTCTTGATTTCATAAATCCCTCCAATATAACAAATCTTCTCTAGCCAATCTTGTCCTTGCATATAGTCATGAGACCAAGCTGACATTGAGAAGATTGAAATGTTCAAATAGGTCTTGATGGAATATCCCAATGATCCCATGGGCCTTTTAATTGTCATGCCAGGAAGATAGATATCATCTGCAATGCATGACACGTTCTTTGAAGGAGTTGGACCCGAAAGCACAAAGGCTGTAGCATTTCTGATTACATTATTAATGACGATGATAATATGTTGAATGTTATAATAATCACTAATGATGATGACAATGTTTATGCTGAATTGATGATGATGATTTGTTTATGTTGAATTCATGACGATGACTATGCATTTTTAGATATAGATTCTAGATTCTAAAAGATGAATGGTAATCTATATATATATATATATGCATGTCGTTTCCTTGCCGTATTGTATCCTAATATTTTGAAAATTTGTCGTATCCATTTCAAACCCCATATCCGTATCCGTTCCCGTATCCATTTCAATGCAACTTAGCTTTCAAGTTTTCTAGCATCAAATTGTACATCATATTTCTCTGTTACGCTAATGCGAAGCACAGCTTTTTAGCATATAATATTATGAATGCTTTTTTTCAGTTTTTCCTAATTTTCCTGAGAACTCTCCACAACAAGGGAAAACACAAATTTCTGTAAATCAGCATAGATGTGCCCATCCAAACAGAATTACCTCAGGACATAGTACATTTACACGAATTCCTTTACGTTTGTAAGTGCTAAGTGATCTTGAAAACATAACCACACCAGCTGTGACACATTGACATTTATAATATCAGTTTAAGAAACCTACAAAGTTGCTAATTAAAAATATAAAGTACACGAGATGATATATAACGTGGACAAGTTCTTAATATCAGGGTTGACATACATATTAGCAGAAGTATCACTGAAAATTAAATCTTGAATACTATGAAGATGAATGTGCATTCTTATGGCGTGCTTAAAGGGGGACATAACCATTCTGAGGCTCTAATCAGTAACAGGTTAGTCCCTTAAAAATTACCCACTGCATATTCTAGGTGTGCAAAAAGTATCAGATGTGTTTGAACTGTATGAAGCCGTATGAGCAAAAGAGTATTTCATAGGACTTTATATACCTTTTGAGGCACCATATATAGGCATTTCGTAAAATGGATGAAGCCCTGATGCAGATCCAATATTCAAAATTGTTCCATTGTGGCCTCCTGCTTCCATAGACTGAATCTGAAATGGAAAACAGTATGACTTATATTATACAAGGAAAATAAAAAAATCTAAAAATGAAGCTTAATTTCCTTTAACCCTGCAAATGGGAAGATTAACGTTACTTTTCACGAGAATAATGTAACATGACTACTCTGACTCCAGAACCATCCTAATTCAACCTTCCCACAGAAAACCAGCCTTCCAAACAACATTCATGATTTCTGGTATACTGAAACTTAGCATTGGAGGAATTAGTGTAAAAATAAATGAGACATGACTGTAAGAGCTAGAAAACTGAAATTCATTATTGGACGTTCACAATATTTTAAAGTTTACGACTTTTGTAAAGTTGTAATGTCCCTTGCTCAAATATTCCAAATCAACTTGCAAAATTTTTTAAATTGTTCTTTCATGCATTTTGACAAACACTTTGCATGCAAACATTTCTTCAAACACTTTGTACGTGAATAAAATGAAACATTTATAGTAGAGACATTTCTTCAAACATTTTTGCATGCAATTAAATATGAAACCCTTAATAAAATTCCCAAATGAACCGCAATAACTTAGCCAAAGTTTTATTAAATTTGATCATGAAATTACATGCAAAAATCAATTTCTACAACCTGTGAATAGCTCCAACAAAATGGCACAGCCTCCTCTAGAAGATATGACCTCCACAATTAATTTGTTCTTCACAAAAGAACTCAGCTTCCACAGAATGAACATGGCCCTCTCAACGAACTTCAGCCTCAACAAAATTAATACAGAATCTTTAACTAAATTCGGTCTCCTAAGGGACAAATGTGGCCTTCACAAAAAAGAATATGGCCTCCAAAAGATAAGTACAGCCTCCACTATTGAAATATGTAACTAAGTTCGGTCTTCATAATGACCTATGTAATCATGATTTTATGTATTTGATGTAATGAAAAAAATAAATTTATTATTATTGATCTTGAGGCATGGGTTTCATGCTCAAGTAAGAATGTATTTTTAGGTCAAGCTCCCATTGTGAGCTCTTAGGATTGGTCATTAAGTCATAAAAGTCAATTGAGTCTTTGTCATGTATAAGAAACCCTTCCCGGGCATGTTACATATTTATTTGAGTCATCGTAAGAGTAAAAAGACCCTCCAAGACAAAGTCCAAGTGCTACTAACAAGTCGGCCTCCAAATGAAGCAAACAGTCTACACCAAGATCAAGTCAGCCTAGATTCAATGGCAAGTCGGCCTCAAATCATGGACAAGAAGCCTATATAAGGAGGCACTCGGCCTCTCTCAAAGTGACACTTCTCACACTTGATACTCGACCACAAGAAAGGAAAAAGGAGAGAAGAAGAGAAGGTCGAAGGAAGAGAATAAGGGACAAATTTCTGAATTGGTTTTGGGTTGGTTTCTCTCCACACGTGCAAGGAAGCTAGGGCACATTATACTGCTGCAAATCAGATATATAGTCACCTCAATAAGTCCGAATTAAGGAAAGGAATTGATCCATCTTGTAAGCCAAAATCACTAAGCAACTAGTCCAAGTTTTGGGAAGGAGGAGAAGGGTTAAAAGAGTCCTAATCTTGTCACACATGCGAAAAAGACAATCAAACGCAGGGAGCCGAGAATTGTAGGAAGGAAGGCCGGAAGTGTAATGTTCTAAATAATTTAACCAGCTATTTACTCTAAACAGAATATGAAATCTACATGAAACCTGCTTTAAAGTTTAACCAAAATTCATATATCCAAATTTATTAATTTGATGTGGAGTACCTACTTAGGTTCCTGTGGATGAAGATGCTTCAGAATTGCTCCTGCTCTCGCTCCCGTTACCAAAAGACCAAAACCTCCCAGCCAAACTAGGTACAACCTAGGTACTCAATCCAAAATGCTTCTCAATTGATGCAAACTGCTCCCCCGTGCCCAAAAACTTCAAAACAAACAAGGCTCAGTCCTTACTGTCTGTAATCTCTTGTTACAAATTTTCCTCCTCTCAACTGTGCTTCTCCCAACAGCCCAAAAGAATTTTCTTTTCTTCGAAACCCTTCTTCCTCCCTTAAATAGTAGAGGTCCCTTCACCTCTATGCATTCGTTCACCGTCTTTATACAATAATATTATTTTCTGTTAAACGGTGGTTGCCTCATCATGTTTCTTGCATTTAATTGAATCAGATGACATTACAACATAGGGTGGAATCACTTTTAACTATGACGGTTGGTGATTTGATTTACTAAAATAGTATATAGCCATAATGATTTTAAAAATTATTTTATTTTTATAACATATCAAGTTTAATAATAAAGTTTATGGATTTAGTTTATTTAATATACATTTTGGGTTATATACGAGCTAGTAAACCTATGAATAAACTCAACATTTTCACTATATTTTTTACTGAATGTATATTCATTCTATTTACGAGAATTAGGTATTTAATTAACACTTTTGATAATTAATTCATTTATCTTATATTTAGACATTCTTCCTTAATAGTTGATATATATACTAGTGCAATGTATATGATGCATGCATATGTAGCTATCATATGCATACCTCACATGCATGTTAATATTGCTATGTTGCTCGTGATTCGAGATAGGTTGTTACAAGAAGTTTCAGACTAGGATTGCAAAACCGAGGGTTAAGATTGAAACAAAGATAGTAACAATATCAAGAAGAAATTGACTTTGACTTGAAGCAAGGATTGACTTGGTCTTGGAGGGGTAGTTGGTCAAGGGTCTAGGTCTTGGAACTCGTCAATTGAAGACTCTGTATGTGAAGAATTCTGTGCGTTTTCCTCTCAAATTTGGAGAGTTGTTGGCCCTAGCTGACTGCCTATATCTTGTGTCCATTGTCTCATTGCCCTTTATATTTCTGGTAGTTGTTTGATGAAGAGAACACTAGCGAAACAACTCCCTCAGCCAATTGCGTCAGCCCTCCTGGCCTCTACGTGGCTCTGCGTGAGCCTGTTTCTGCCCTCCTCAGCCTCTGCGCTGGCCTCTCTCAGGCCCGGACTGATGACGCAGTCCCTCTGCGTCAACCCTTCCTCTGTCGCTTTCTGAAAGGATCAACTCTGTCAATCGGGACAGTTGAACCCACTGCAAATGCTTTGCTTAGTTGATGCCTTTGGCTTTCCTGTGATCTGCAATCACACTCTAATACCATGTTGAAATTTCTAAGTCTAACTGTTAGAAATTTTATTTGCATTCTCTAGTTTATTTCTCATACTTGTTAATTACGAACAAGTTATTTAACCATATAAATATCGCAATAAACACAATACAATCTCAACCATCTACAGATCAATAGCTGAAAGAATAGCAAACACACAAGTGACACCATTATTTTTGGACAACTCGTCCCCGGAAAAACCCAACTTGGGAAAATTGGTGCATTAACTCTAAGGGTTATTTTATTATGCAATCTATCCTTGAGTACAACTGGGTGCCTAACCAGCTCACCCGACAAAAAACAAATACACGGCAACAATACCTCTCTATTCGGAAACAGGTATTCAGAAAACCTGTCCTGCGAAACCCTCTCCATCATCTCTGAAGCTTTGTGCTAGCCCTTCTGGCCTCTGCATCAACCTTCTGCTGCTTTGTGTCAGCCCTCTGAGGCACTTCACAGCCTCTGGAACCCTATGCGTCACTCCAGCTGCCCTTTGCATGGATGACACAATCCCTCTGGGCTCTGCGCTGTCTCTGTTGGGCTCTGCGTGGCCTACTCTGGCTGTTGTTTCTCGCTCTCTGCTTCTTCGTTGGTCTCTCGACACCGTCTCTGCCTCTCTGTCCAGTACTCACTGCCCCTCGCTGCTAATCACTGATTCGACTTTGCTTAACAACCCCGCTCTAGCAAAACGAATCACTGATCACTCTGGTGTGTTCTCTAACTCACCCTCAAGCCTCTTCTTATACTTTTCTCATTGGTCCTTCAATAGCCGAGATTAAATCTCTAATCAACGGCTAAGATTAGATTTTGCTTTATCCATGACTTTTGGAACCTTCTAACCTAGTTTTATATTAATACCCATTAATATTTTATTTTTCCTAGTTTAGACTTAGGAACTCCATTAAAAATATTAATTATTTTCATATCTCCCAAACCGGATACAATCTATCCAAACCATTTCTGGGTCTTGGAGATCTCATGTGCTTTAGCCTTCCCACCAATTTTCATGGCTAGAGCACATCCGATGCTACCCCAAATCAACAGTTTGGAGAACCAGTTTGTTGAAGGCAAGTCGTGCCAGAGATTGCCTGTGGGAGAAGGGAAATTCCCTTCAGTATTTTGCCCAGATTTTCTTGATGTGGATTTCCAGTTTTAGGCATCCAGATTGTACTCAGATTTTTCACTGCTACATGATATTAAAACCCTCATTTGCTACACCGGTTTTCTCAAGTTGGGTTTTTCCAAGGACTTTTGTCCAAAAATCACTGTGTTATTTTTTATGTGTGTGTGCTAGCATTTCTTCCAGCATTTATTCTTCCACAATTTTATTTGTGTAGATTGCAGAGTGATTTATTCACTATTTTCCGTAGCAAACAACGAATAAATTGTTAAATTAAATTAACAATTGGGAGAATAATTTCCATTTGCTACAATCGTATTCCAACTTGGAATTTTCATAATTTAGATGTAATCTCCACCATCAATTGGGATTTAATCTCGACTATCAATCTCATTGAGAGATTAGAGTTATGCAAACTTGGTCATCAACTCAGTGTTGACAAGTGAAAGGAAAAGACACAAAGAGTGAGAAAAATGTTAGTTTTTGATGGATATGGGAGCATCAGACAGGTGTTCTAGTCTCTAAGGTGTCTGAGAGGCTAAGGAACACAAGGACTCCAAAACCCAAAAAAGGTTTCAAGAGAAAACACTTAGAAACCCCTCAATTAAATTAATTGATCAATAATTACAAAGTTCCTAAGACTAAATTAGGAAAATTGATTAATTAATGGGTATTAATTAAAGGAATCGATTTTACTCTAGAGACTTCCAAAAAAGTGACTTGACGGAGTCTAAGATGATCTAAGCCATCGATCATGATTAGATTGTGGTTGTTGATGCTCCAACTAAAGATTATATGAGCAAGTAGATGGGGTTGGAGATAGACACAATTCACAGCAAGAGAGCAAGGCAAATCGAATTGCCCAATTCGCGGTTGTTGGTAAGGGTTCAGTTTGAGCCAAGGGAAGAAGAGTAGCCAGGATTTGCAATGGGGAGAATTTTCGGAGAAATTCTCAAGTTGTTTTCTAATTTCTAGAGTCAAGGAAGGAAGGTCAAATTATCCAACAAGGAGATTGTATTCTGCAATGCGAGTCGCCCAGCTCCCAGTGTGAGTTGCCTAGAGAGGAATCGATTCACTAGCTAGAGCCCAAATCTAGTCCCAAGAGGCCTAGCGAATTGTTTCCAGAGCCAGAGAGAGGCAAGATGGCTCATCTGGAAGTGTTTTGGAGGCAAAACGAATTATTCTGAGTAGGCAGTGCGTATTTCCAATCTAGCGATGCGGATTAGCTAAGAAGTGCAAGTTTGCCAGAGATGCCAGATCGAGGAGCTAAGGGAAGAAAGATTTTTCCAGTGGAGATAAATTGTTGGAGGATAGCCATTTGGGCATCCAATTGTAATTCTCTAATTTTGTTGCATAATAAAATAAACCCTCATCTACTGCACCGGTTTTCCCTGCGGGGTTTTTCCAAGGGCTATTGTCCAAAAGCAACGGTGTCATTATTTTGTGTGTGTGCATCTATTTCTCAATTCCTATTTTTATTTCCGCAACATGTTTTTATTTTGAAGAATTGCAGTGTGGTTTATTCGATATTTGTCATAATAATAATTACAGAAGAAAAATAAACTGTTAAGTTACTTCTCTTGATGTGTTGAGAATAAATTGTTAAGTGATAGAGTATTTTCATTCAGTGTGCAAGTCCAACCAAAGGAGAAAAGAGGAAACAACGTGAGTAGCAAATCGAGATTAACCCAACTCTCAGAAATTGAAGGGGTCGTACACAACAGGTGCAGAGGCAATTTCAGAACACCATAGAGCCCAACAAACGAGAAGGGTGCCCATACAAATTTCTAAGACAGATTTCAAAAACAGCAGTATCATTTTCCAGTATCATTTTCCCAACAAGTTTTGGCAAGGCTATACAGGATGTATGATGCAATATAATAGCCAAGTTTTGCTATAATTTTTTTCTTGTTTTCTCAGTGGGCTATGTTCCCAATTTGAGAAACCCTGTAAGCTTGGAGTAATTTTAATGAAAAGTTAATATTTGAAGGGCAAAAATTTCTCTGTGTATCTTGTAGATTGGTTTCTCGTACCTTCCATTGATGTTTTATTTCCAATTAAATTTCCAGCAAGTGTATTTTATTATATGAGCTGAAGAATTCAATCTAAATTAATTTTTCAGTATGGAAATCATAAGGAATTAATTTACCTAGGTTGTTGTAATAGATATTTTAACATGGTATCAAAGTCTGATCTCTGAGATATCGATTTCCAAGTAGTTATCTGTGTACACCGCAAGTGAAGGTTGCAAATCTGAGTGACCAGCAGATAGATCTAGTGCAAATATGGGTATACAGAAAGCATGTCTTGTAGATTTGAGTGACCAACAGACAAAGCTAGTGCATATCTGGGTTTACAGCAAGATCTTGTATACCTAAGTGACCAACAAACAGATCTAGTGCAAATCTGGGTATACAACAAGAAAATTTAGTAGATTTGAGGACCAAATATGATTTTTTATTAGGTGCATGAAAGACTAAGCATATTTGCAAGGAAATTTCATATAGATTTAAAAGATTGTAGCAGCCAATCTCAGGTTTGAAAATAGATTGGATGGAGCTCCAAATTTCCTGCCCTGGAAAGCAAGAGTTACTTTGCTTTTGAAGGAAAATGATCATTGGGAGATTGTTGACAGAGTAGTTCCTTCACTGACAAATCTGCAACAACTGGAAGTTCATGAAAAGGAGATTAGAGAAATGTAGATAATATTGGATTCAATGAAGGATCATCTGATTCCTCACTTGTCCGAGAAGAAGACGGCCGAGAAGATGTTTGATGACCTCGTAAGTCTTTACCAAACCGAGAACATAAACAAGAAGATGGTATTAAGAATAAGCTCAGATCTACACAAATGTCCAGATCAGATTCAATTATCAACTACCTCATGAAGATCACTCAGATCCGTGATCAGCTTGCAGCAGTTGGGGAGAAGGTGACCAATGCAGAATTGGTAAATACGGCACTAAATGTGTTCTCAAAGCATTGGGAACCATTTAACAAGGGTAGTAAAAATTCATTAAAAAATGACAACTGGTAGAATGTATAGTGAATATTAAAAAATTCATTTCTCCTCAACCATGATGAGTTAGAAGCCATGCCATATACCATTGGAAAAGTCTCAAAATAAGCTTTTCAAGCATGTAGCTTATGCTCCCATTTGAGCTATGTAATTAGAGTAAGAATGCCTTCAAAAATAGGGTATCCAAATGGGGCCTTCTTGTATTTTGGTTGGGTCATCTTGAGAAAATATTTCATATCTCTTCATTCCTATGGAATTAGAGGTAGTGCCATATACCATTGGAAAGGTCTCAAAATATGCTATTTGACTATGTAATTTCTTCTGTCATTTGGATAGCCTTTGACATAAATAACAACCATTTTCAACCATACCTCTTGCACCAAACCCCCTAGCATTGTTCCACACTCAAATACCTTTCCACTAGCAGAAGAAAGACCTCAAACAATGTCTATATGCAAAACTTACGTCACCAAAAAGAGAGCAAATAGAGAGGGTTTGTGTTTTGTAGTATCCAACGGGTCACAAGTCTTACTCCTTTGTATTTTCACCATCTCCATTGAGAGAAAGAGACAGCAGAGCAACCTCAACTTCTAGTTGAGTTTTCTCCCATAAGGGTTTCCCAGAGCATATGTTGTGTCATTGTGGTTTGTGAGTGATTATTTTTCACTATTCTCTATTTTTTGTATTTTATCTATTGCATGCTTAATCAAGAGACAATAAATTAATAAATCCATAAATCTAAGAAAAGTTAACTCGACTCCTGAGTCAAACTTGCAATGCTTCTAGGCCCTAGGGTTGAGTGTAATTGGTTCATCTTTGAGTAGACTCACATGAAGAAGAGAAAGTATTTGGAAAAAAAATGGTTAAATGATCTCATATTCATGCACTATAATCTCTGAGTAAGGCGCAACCAATTGTTAAACAAAAGACCTAATATAGATCCTATTTTGTTGAATGATATTGCTCCAACCTCAAAATGGGTAGAGGAGACGCAACCCACAAAGTTTGATCTTGATTATGACATTGATGATTTGGGGTGGATTGATTTGGATTCAAATCCACTTACAGGAGTAGGCATAGCACAGGCAAGCACTAGTTGTTCAGCCCATGCTTCTACCAGTACTACTATGGTAGTTCATGAGGAGTCTAATGAGTCCAAAGACTCTAAGCTAGAGGATGATCTTGTAGTTGATGCCGACGATCACATTTCTAGAAGTGGAGATGAGTTTGATGATTAATCATGTTGATCAGTGATATGTAGTAGGCTACTACCTTATAGCATGGTTTTTGGATTCTAGAGGCCATTTAGAGCCTCATTGATTATGTATTGTGTTTCTGATATGTATTGCACTCAATGCCATTTTGATATATATTGATATTCACCCTTATGTGGTATATACATAACCAGACTTAGTATATATTATCTCTAATGGTTTGCAATCTTTAACTTATATTTTTTCATTAAAATTTTAATATTTATGTATTTTTTTAGTAAACCGAGTCATAAAATTCAAACTAATCCGATTTCAAGCCAAGTCTAGATAGCAAGGGACGCAAACTATTGTTTGAGCTTTTAACTCTCAAATAATTATAAAAATATACATACAAAACAGATTGATGCATTTGCATGAGAAGTTGATCTAGGACATGTGCAGCAAAGCAAGGTACTGCTTCATAGAACAATCTCAATGCATATCTGTAGATAAGGTTGGCTTTTGAGATTTGCTTAAAAATCCACAAAAAATATCCAAGGAACATGTCCACACACATATTCATGAAAAATTTGGGTTTGGACACTCTCATCCAAGCCCAAACAGCCCATAACAAACTATGCCCCCACACCTTAGAACTATGAAATGTTGTGGGCTTGATGTGTTGAGAAGTCTAGGGCATTATATAGATTAGGTTCTTTAGGTAGATTTCTCTTAGAATTTGACATTTTTTTCTGATTGTTCTTTTCTTCTTATTAGTTCTTATTTCAATTTATTATGTTCCTTTCATTAAGACAAATGCCAAACAAAGAAAATCACAACAAGGGACACAAGATGTAGGCACTCAGCCAGGGAAAAACCCCTATCTAGGGGAAAACCCAGTCCAACTCTTCCACTAGTAAATCAAGATGAGACAATCCAAGACTCTTTAGACCCAGATATAGACCTCCTCCAATCACCAAGTCAACCCTTCCTTCCAATAGATGATCCCTACCAAAGTCTCCAAGTGTCAACTTCTCAGTTGCAACTTCAATCTAGAATTTTGGCCCCCCAACTATAGATTTTCGGCCCCCAACTTCAGAATTTTGGACCTACAGTAGATTCAGAAATTTTGGCCCCAACAACAGTCCAGTGATTTTGCACACGTGAGATAGAGATGCCCAAAAATTCAATCCTTGACTTCTACAACTTCTTCCAACTCTCCTCAACTTCACTCTTCTTTTTTTGCTTCTCTTGTAGATTGAACTTGTTGAGTTTGTGCTTCACATGAGTCGAATTTCCTTTGTATATAGCCTTTCTATTGGGTCAAATAGCCCTAATCCAGGTTGACTTCATGAGGATAGGGTTGACTTGGTGTGGAGGTGACAAATGACTTTTTTGACTAAAAAAATGATTCTTTTTACATGATA
>APFE030396538.1:0-11105 GCA_000404065.3 Pinus taeda | reverse complement strand
ATTCCTTGCTTCCAATCATGAGAGATTTCATAATACATATTATTTGGAACAAAAAAAATCAAATTATTATAGAATCTAATTCTCACATCTCCGATGTAACACATTATATAAAATGAAACAAATCCGTAGTATGGATTAGAATGGATAGATAATTTACAGAAAAGTATCCTTGCCTAAGTTAAAAGAAGGGCACAATTGTTAACGAGAATTTAATAAAAGAATGAAAAAAAAAACTTACTAATAGAAGAATATGAAATCATTACATTGTTGTGACAGAATCCCAAAATTTACCAAAATCATTCGATTGTTTTCACTAGATCCTAGCATTGGCGCTTCACTACTCAGTGTAAAGTAGAAGTTTAATTGCTTAGTCCCAAGGAGAAGTTAACCAACTGCTCCACTTCTCAAGCCCTAGCCATAAATACTAGAGTTTCCAATGCTAGAAACCTTAATGTTCTCCACCCAAATCTAAAATCATGCTCCAAGAACCTGAATATGTGAAAGAGGAATTGAATTTGAAACAGAGTAATGAATTCAAGGCTTTGATGAAGGGGCATGAATAGTTTTTCAATTTTTTTGGATTTGTTTATGCTTCCAATGGATGAGAATGCTAATATGAGTGTGTTTTGGAAGTCCAAGAACCATGCTAATAACCATGACACCAGGACGAGTAAAGGTGAATGAGAATAGGTGTTTCATAATTCTCATTAATTGTTAATCATCGTAAGTTTTTATAAAAATATAGTATAGTAAACAATACCCTTTATTAAAAAACTACCATATTAAATACATAGATGCAACAAAACATTAAGGTGGATGAATAAAGAAAATCTTCTCTTTCATCAAGGAGACTAACAAAGGTGGAACCCTAGGTAGTTACTCTACTATGCACTACAGTGAAGAGTGTGAATGAGCTACCACGGCGAAATGAGGAATGTGCATGAACTTCTAGGCATTTGATAAATGGCCAAACATTTCATAACCATATGCACCTTTTCCAATGTCAGGTTACAAAGATATGTACCTTTTACAAGGTATTTTTTTCAATGTATGTAAATCTAATTTTCAATAATCTACATTATACTTAGTTAATATTTGATTTAAACATTGCTTAAGCATAATATTTAGATATACAAGGAAGTTATTATTTGAAAATCCCTGAATCCATCTATAGGACATTACGAGAATATGTCAACATCTTTCAATACCAATCATATAATTGGAATCTATAATTAAGAAAAGGATTAATGTGTGAATTTCCAATAGAGGGTCCATCATTATTTATTTTTCTTATAATTAATAATTAAATAGAGAAGAAATTTGGAAAATTATTAGAATGTTGTTATATAATAATAGATAAAGTTGTAATTTTTAAAACTTAAATAATTAACTTTTATATTTTAAATTTTGTTTCAAAAACTTCTCTTTAATTAAAATCATACAGTTTCAATAATTCAAAATTACATTTTTCATATAATTATTTACCAGAATTTAAATAAAATTAATAAAAAATATTAACACGCAATCAAAGCTAGAAATTTTATGGTACATTGATTTTCAACACACATTAAATGATAAAATGACAATTTGAAAAATACGATTCTAATTACGCCTTATTTTGAAATTCCAATAAATTGTAGTTACAAATGTTTGACCTTATATAGTACATATGTAAAAAAATGATGCAAAGCTCACAAAAACTCCATTGTCGTGGTGTAAAAGATTTAAATACAATACCGAAAGGTAGCTTAACTACTATGTTAAATCACTCATTTAAGCTATGACCACTGACTCAAGGGAATTATTCCCAATGCCATGGCTGAAGAACACTTTTGTAGGTCTAGAATTGTTTTCAATTATCTATAATCACATAAACACAAATCATTATTTAGCTTACATATTAACTTTAATGACTATATTAACGTCTATTCCCTTGTTGACTTTGGAATGTTGAATATAACGCCTATGATTGAATATGGTTGAAAATGATGCTTTTATTTCTTTCCAAGAGAAACGATTAAGGTTGGTTGAATTGTTGGTTTGTGTAGGAATTTCACAAATCTAGTGCATAGGAAGGGAATCGATTTAGCTGGAGAATAGATGAGTATTTCACTTATGACATACTGGAAATTTTTCCCTTGTTGTCATTATCTAAAGAAAAAAATTTATTACAGAAGAATAATAAAATACACATAATGTTGCAGGTTCTCCCGAGAGTTGGTGTTCCCTGGGTATATCTTGTGTTATGTGTTGTCACATTTGCCTTATGATTTATCTTCCATTATGCATGTTATAAGCTCAGTGTGTTTGTGATTTAAGTTTCCATGATATCAGTAGTTTATATCTCTTCGTTTTTTCCTCTAGAAAATTACAAATGAGTTCACCGAGTTTTAGCGAAATCTAACATGGTATGAGAGCTTAGTTTTTGATTGAGGAACATGAACATATTTTATCTTCAAGAGAAAATTATGTGATTCAGAGGAAGCAAGTTATCACATCGATTTAGTTGTTAGGGTTTTGAGTAGTGTGGATTGAATCGACTAGTGTGATTTGTATTTAACAATGTAATTTGGCAGTATTGCATATCTGGGTCTCATATCTGAAGACCAATTTAATGATGCATCTAACTTTCATTTGTGGAATGAAAGGATAGAAGTGGACGAAAGGGTACAAGAAGGACCACCTAGCAACATTTGAAGAGATTTTAAGTTTGATACATCAACAACATTTACTAGAAAATGAGGGCATGACTCAGGAAGTTAGATTAGATAGTTGCGACATAGGTCCATGGGAGTTGGTGGCAATTCAGTTGAGCACAAGTAGGTGTGAAAGAGAAGCGAAGGAAGAGTGAGGGTTTTGGCAGATTGTAGACCTCAACATTGAGAAGAATAAATCGAGTGAGATTCAAGCATCTACAACTAAATACAAAGGTCCATTCACACGTGCATATAGGAGAGAGAAAGTGTGCTTGCATGTGTGGATCAAATTGTTGGTTTGTGCAGGAATTTTGTAGATCCAATAGGAACGAAGGGAATCGATTTAGCTAAAGAGTGGATGAGTATTTTACTTCTTGTAAACTAGGAATTTTTGCCTTGTAATTCTTAGATGAAAATCCTTTGTGGTAGATTAGAATAATAGAATACACACAACGTTGCAGGTTTCCCGGAGTTGGGGTGTCCTAGGTATATCTTGTGTTTTTATGTATTGACGTCTTTGCCTTCTAATTTATCTTTTGTTGTGGATGTTAGAAAACTCAGTGCATGTGTGATTTAAGCTTCTAGAACATTTGTTGTTTATATTTCTAGATTTTTACCCTTGGAAAATTACAAATAAATTTATTGAGTATTAAGGAAATATAACACTTTTAAGTTTATTTGTACTAACATTATTATTGTTAATGATATTAACATTAATAATAACATTATGATCCTTACATAAATATTATTATATTAAAAATATTAAGTGTATATGTGTGTGTTATAATTAATAAATAGATATTAATAATAGAACATTGTTAATCTTATTATTAATATTAGTGATAATGATGATGGTTTGTTAGTATTAATTTCCTTCCTCATTACTTATATGTATTGATAACAATATCATCATCAACATTATGATTATTAATGTTAACACTATGACCTAAATGTTATAAATAATAGTAATATTAATAATACCACTAATATATTTAATAACATTAACAACAACATTATATAGTATAAAAACATTATTACATTAAAGTAAAATGAATTACTAGATGTAATAATAACATGACAGGTTACATATAATAATATTATTACATTAATCATATCAATAGTGTATTTATGCTATAATTAATATATCATTGTTAATAACTTAGCATTGTTAATGCTAATAATAATTGTATTATTGGTAATATTAATGTCATTATTAAATGTTGTTAATAACATCAATACTAATAATAATTTTAATGTTATGCTTAACATTAATAAAAAATTATTATAATAAAACCAGCATAGATCCATCTTAAGTAGGGTTCTAGCATGAGCTTCGAGGGATCAAATTAGTTCACATGCAAACTTAGTTTAGAGTGCAAAAAATAATGTGTAAATTTTCATTCTTTAAATTTTATTTTTGAATGCTATAGAGATTACATTACTTAAACTTGTGATTCCCAAAAATCTTTGTTAGATTTTGACATACAAGCATATGCCTAAAAAAGTGTTAAACTTTAAAACGCATAGACCACCTCAAAAGTTTTAACCAAAAAAAAAACTATCTTTTTCAATAAATTTATAAGATATTCATGTTTTTTTAAAACAATATGTAAAATATTTTAAACATAACATGTGAAATGAGTGATTTTATTAGGCCAGATTAAAATGGTTTTCTTGGTTATTAATATATTTTTAATTCATACTAAAATATTTTATTAGTAAACCACTTTGGATATTCTGTTGTATTCAACATTCAAATAATTTCTTTTAACACTTTTTTCTATATATAGTGATATATAAAGTTGATGTCAACAAAAATTAGTTAATGTAGATCTTCAAATAGTTTTTTTTTTTTAAATCATGTGTTAAAATATTTTTAAAAAGTGTAAGGTTTAAGCATCTTACTCCCACAATTTTTTTTAATTCTAATTAGTTCACATGAAACTATATTCTTTCATATGGAAAACTAATTAAACACGGATAACATATACTTTTTTCCCTTTTATTATAGCTCACATTGTTTTTCTATTTAGAGAATATTTTATTTTCATTTTAAAAGGAACACACATTGACATAGTTACATATCGCCTTCACACTTGTTGTACAATGAGCCTCTCGGCTCAATAAGTGAATCATTAAGTTTACTAATATTTTTGTTTAATATTATTAATGTTGTTAATATTCTTAAATTTTTTAATAATATATTTGATTTATTAATGTAACATGATAAATTTATTAATATTACTAATGGTATTATTAGAAGTGTTTTATTAATATGATATTTTAACAATATTGTTTTTTTTTTGTAGGCAAGTAGGAAACATTATATTACCAAAAATAATTTACATAGAGTACGTTGTGAGAAGAACTCTAAAGGTATAGTTGAGATGAGGAGAATTACGCAAAGTGCTAATTATGGATTGAAAAGAGATAGGGATCGATCATCTCTTGTGAAATGGAAACCAGTTGGTCCTTTAGTATGAGCAAATATATGGTTGGAATGATGGGCCATACAAAAATGTAGATAGGACATATAAAACTGAGCAAAGACGCTGAAAAAAGGATACCTACTAGTGTGACCATAGAAACTTAAACAATATAATAATCTAAAGAAATACTTTTTCAAATAAAGCATATTAGGAGACCTCATCAATGTGTTTGCTTCCATCTAGAACTGTTTGGTGTTTTTGTGCTTTGTTGTGGTCTTCTTCGCCTACTCCAACATTTCTAGGTGTACCGTTTTATATGTTTTCTTCGATGATAAAGCAGCGATAGGAAATGGTCTCTTCCTCAAAAGGTTCTACTTTAGTGGTGTGGTTTACACTTGTGGGAGAGTTCAACTAATTACCAGCCTTTTATTGAGGTTTTTTGCTGGGAAATGATCCTTGGACAACAATGCCTTTTCCTTTCACTTTTGCCACTAGAGGATAAGGGAGAGGAGGGGAGCCAGGTTGGTGTGAGGAATTAAATCAACAGAGATTTTGATGGAGTTAGTGGTTGCCAAAGTTAGAGGAACATGAGGTAAATCAATGCCTATAGCCCTCGGTAGATTGCATAGTGCCAGATGGGTATTGTTGAATTAAATACCCACCTATTCCATCCTTCGTTCTACTTTTCCCTCGCACCCTCCAAGGTTTGAAGATGGTGCACTAAAAAAATTTGAACTTCCCAATGACCATCACCTAAACATCTACACTCAGCCTCCATGGAAGCCACCACGATGCTTATGTAGGCTAGTATATCGGGGTCAAACAATTCTACATTTTGATCGTGCTAGGGGGAGTGGGGTGAACTCCCTCATCCTCGGCCTTCACGTCTCTCTACCCCTTTTTGTAACCATATTTCATATATGAGATTCATTGAATCGAAAGCGTTGGCTTCTGATATTTTTGTAAGAGAAAACAATGTTTTCACTGCTTTTGTTAACACCTACCTCCTGGAAGATGGAATGGAGTAGGAAATAAAGGGACTGAGACATACGAATTAATGGGATCATGAGATCCAATTTAAGTATATCAAGATGATTTCGAGGGGAATGTTCCACAGAACCTAAATTAATTGAGACATATCTCACTTGGAGGAATTGTTCGGTGCATGACTACAACCTCATCACTTTATTGATTACAGGCGTGATTGTTGTCTGGCAAGACCTAACAAAAGTCATAAACCAAAATAGCATCCCAATCAAGGAGTTACAAATATTATTATCAATAATATTATTAACGTTTTCTTTGTAAGCTTGGCAAGACTACATCTTCATCATTACCAATATATCATCCTAATTGAGCCAGGGGATTAAACTATTAACTTCACATCAAAGAGTGCCTTAACATAGCACCAAATTTCCATCTATCCAAAACTCATGAATAATAATATTATTGACATTAATACCGATAACATTACTTATATTATTAATAATATAACTAAATACTAAAATTAATTTTGTAATATTAAAATAAAAATTAATAATACAACAATAATATTATATCAACTTTATTTTAATATTAACAATTATTTTAAACCTAAAATAAATAATACATCAAATAAAATCTTAATATTTTAGCATTTAGCATTTAAAACCTAAACCTTGATGCAAGAAAACCCTCATAGTTATTTTCACTTCTTCAACAACGAACTGCATAAGGGAGCCACCAAATAACCACATTTAACCACTTAAAAACTTGATGCAGGGAAAACCGCTAATGGTAGCATTTCTTTGCATTTCTTCAACAATGAAACTTCTAAAGGCAGCCAACAAAGAACCACATTTAATCATAACCACATTTAATGATTTTTATTGCCTTTATCCATGCCCATGCCTAACCACTAACCTTTGTAGAGGAAGATGCGAATCAAAGACATTTGATAGGGCAAAGTTGGAATAAAAAGGTTGAATACAACTACTGAAAAACACACAAGAGCCAAAGAGACAGAAAATGGAAGAATTTTTTTGAAATAGAGTAAGAATAATCCAAAAGTTGAATACAACTATGGAAAAACGCAGAAGAGTCAAAGAGACAAAAGATGGAAGCAAATTGTTGAAATAAAGTAAGAATAAAGCTTAGAACTTGCGAGTTGCTGAAGCACTTCTATTTGGGCATTTCAAGCATGGTAGCACAAACAACTGCTCATAATGTAATTACCTAAAAAAAAATAACACTTATATATAACCTTAAGAGGAAATGTTACGAAATCTTAGAATTTTTAATATTAAAATATATCTCATTTAATTTTTTATATAAATTATATATTTTATTTAAATATAATTATTTAAAAAAATTCTCAACATGAGAATTATTATATATATTTAATATTTAATTATTAATTATTATTTTTTTCAAATATTAATTTATCAAACTATTAAAATTTATATGTTTATAAATTGTACTTATTTGTATTGAAATCTAAATCTCTATGAATTGTGTTTCTTTAGCAAGTTGTTTTTCCGAGATTTAAGTGTGTATTGACTTTTGAAAGGACAAAATGAAGAAATTAAATTTAAGAGAAAAGAAGTTGCAATAGTGAAATTCAACAACCCTCATTAAAGCTAGAAGTAAGCTTCAACATTAATTATTACATATCAAGAATATTGTCAATCAATTCAACAACCCATGTCAAATCCATAAGCAAGCTTCAACATTACTTATTTCTTATCAAGAATATGGTCAATGAAGTAAGCACATACCATTATCAACTAAGTTATTAGTTATGGAATATGATTACAAAGGAACAAGCTCTAGTTCTTCGTTTATTGCTAGCTACATTGTACACATCTTGATATTTGTAGTCTTGAGCTCTAGTGATGGCAAAAAGCAAGCTTCTTGGATGAGTGGTGAAGGTTTATTTTTTTATTAAGTGATAAGTGGTTAGTGAGTTTATTGGAGTACTAATTATACTTATTGTCTTATCCAAATAAGTTGGTGTAATTCCTTTCTTATAGTCATGTCCAGGTTGATGTAATTCCCTATTTCCAATTGTGGGTGATTTGCAAGCCAATTATATTTCACAACATATTTTACGTGCAACATCAAAAATCAAATTATTCTAAAAGCTTAGGCTCTTAGGCTAGCACATTATTTAAAATGAAACAAATCCATGGGATGGATTAGAAAGGAGAGATAATTTCTAGAAAATCATCCTCTCTTAAGTTAAAAAAATGGCACAATTGTTAAAAAAAAGAAAAATAAGAGTGACACAAAACCTTACTAATAGCAAAATATGAAATCATTCAATTGTTGTTACAAAATCCCAAAATTTACGAGAATTATTTCATTGTTGTCACCATATTCATTCCATTGGTATCATTGGATCTTACCTAAAGTTCCACCACTTAGCAGAAGTTCCACCACTCTTAGTCCCAAGCAGAAGCTCTTCCCAAACCCTCGCCATAAATGCTAAAGTTACCCGGGCTAAAAACCCTAATATTCTCCACCCAAATCTTACTCCAAGAAGCCAAACATCTAAAGGAAGAATTGAAGAATTGAAGTTGAAATAGATTAGTGAATTAAGGGCTTTGATGATGGGGCATAAATGGGGTATCAGATTTTTTGGATTTTTTTATTCCAAGAGTGGAGGAGAATGAGAATGAGAATGAGAAGGCATTTCAGTAGTCCACATTCATAACAGCTAAGCCACTTGTCATGGGGAAGTGGGGAATGTGAATGAACATCTAGGCATTTGATAAATGGCCCAGCATTTTATAAAGCCATTTGCAAAATCAAGTTTTGAAGATATGTACTTTTTATAAAGTATTTTTTTTTAAAGTAGTGGAATCTAACTTTCATCATTATACATGTATAGTCAATTATAAAAGACACATTCGGTTTTTAATTATAAGTGCATTTAGATACACAAGAAAAACTATTTTTCTAAAGTCGAAGGATATTAAGAGGTATCTTTCATTCCCAATGGTATAATTAGGTTGACTAGTATGCTAAATCACTATTTTAAGCTATGACAATTTTGCAGGTATGGAATTGGAATTGAGGTGTTGGTGGACTAAGAATCACCATACAAATAGTAATAACAATAACAGCATCACAATACTATTAAGTATTTACGTTAAAATGCTTATTAGGATCATAAAGAGATACAATGAACGAATGAAGCTGCAGCCAGTGTGAACATAACGGATGACTTTTTCAGCGAAAGAATGAAAACCTTTTTAAAGCATAGGTACGGGGCGCAGGTGGCTAGAAATGGTGATCTTTTACTTCCTTTTTGGCTGCCTTCTTTTTGTGATGCTCGTGGAAGGCATAGCCCCCAGCTCCCACTGCAGCTGTTGCTGCAATCTCCTCCTCAATCTTGTGCCTGTGCGCGTTCTCTGGATCCTTCTTTGCTTTATGTTTTTCGTACTGCATACCCAATGAGAGAATTAGTAATCCTATAATTGTATACGTAAACACTATAAAGCTGATTTAGTTTATCAACTTACTAAAAATTACAGAATAAGAGATATATATATATAGTACCAGTGCAAACGTTCCAGCAGCGACTGCTCCCAGTTCACCTAAATGCTCCATTCGCTTATCGTGCTTCTCCTCCTTCATCGCTTTCTCGTACGGCGTCGCCTCCGAGTCGGCGTTCTGGTTCTTGTGATGGTGTTTATTCTCAGACATCCTTTCCGAAATTGATTTCAATTACAACGGTATGAAAGGAAATTCAAAAACCACTTATATATAGAGGTTTGAATAATTAGATCCCGATGCAATGTAAGGAAATGCAGACAATGACTTTTACCCGCTTAGAATACTCAAATTGCTGAGCAGATTAGATTACATGAATGGTAGGGAATTAGTCCGGTATATATATAGCCAGGGTTGAATATTAAACACGCTATACCGTGTGAAAACAGAGTTCACGCGTGCGCGGTTTCCAAATGGCCGGTGCGCCTGCATGGTCTCTCCCTATCCAATAGATAAGACCGACGAGGAAGGTGTGTTTGATCGGAGGTGCGCTAGTTTGACATTGTCAACCGAATGGACAACGCGTTCGTGCAGTTTCCAGAGTGGCTGCGGCGACCACATTGGGAGCCTGTGCTTATCAGAAAGTGAATGATGACGAGGAAGGTACGTTTAATGTGACATTGTGAAGTAACGAATATTAATAATTAATAAATTTAAATCGCGCTTATAACAGGCCTACATTTAAATCGCGGTTTAGAAATGAGCATGGACAAATAAAGTATCCACATTCCAATATGCAATTAGTTTATTACCTCCTTGAAAAGGTGTTTAAGAAATTTATGTTACACCTTTTAATTAAAAAAATTTGTTCATATTTGAAATAGTAAAAGATAACGTGTAAATTATGGTAATAAAGTTAAATTTAATAATTTAAGTAATTTTTATTTGATATTTTTATATCTATATATATTATATATATATTTATCTATATATTATCTATTAAGTTGAATTTTATATAATTTTTTAGTAAGATTTTTAATTTCTAATAATAATATGAGTTTTTTTAAGAGTTTTTCATAAGAGGGATAAGTTTTGGGGATTGGGGATTTTAACTATGGTAAAGCAAAGAAAATTTGGGATAAAACTTGAGGTGAAGTTTCTAAGAGTTTTAGGTCGTTAGTAGAGTCTTTAGTTGTCTCATGGGATTTTTAAAAGGGATATTCATATTTTAAGTGAAATATTATTGCTCATATAATTGGATAGTGGTGATTGCTCTCAAGGCCTTAGAAATTACTATGGGAAGAACATAAAGTATTTTTGTCCTAAGTGAAGTTTCAATAGACCATGAGTGAGAAATAAAATTGCAAAACACAAAACATGCCTTATATAAAAGGTCGTTACGGGATATGAGTTCCAATATGACCTTCTATGCACTTAGGATGTGCTTCAAAGGATGATCAAGGGATAAGCTAAGCTAATTATCTTCTAAATTAATATTATTTTA